>JAPFTC010000111.1:0-99399 GCA_030779165.1 Fusarium sp. MBC 441
TTTCCCTTTCCCTTTCCCTTTCACCTCCAATTATCTTCCTCAAATCATCATAAGGATTCGAAAATGCCTGCAACTACCATTCTCGCATCCTTTGACAAGCCTATGCCCAAGAGGACCGACCCCATCGCCAACGAACCCAAAGCTCACATCTCTGGTCCGTCAACCAGCTTTGCAGATCCCCCATACTTCGGGGTCCGTATTCGAAACTTCTTTTCTCAGATCTCTGTTGCTCCTCTCAGCCACAGCCGCCTCAGAGACTCCTATCTGGCTACTTGGGAGGAGACCAGATCTCTGCAGCTCGAAGCCGACGTCAGCGATGCATCCTCCGTGCAACTAATTAACCCTGTGGACTTGGCACTATCTGCGCACCACCCCAGAGAGATTTTTCAGCTTAATCAGGAGGCTTCGACTGTTGTCGGTGCACGTGCCCGTGCGGACAAGACCTGGCATCGGCGTATGGGTGGCGGCGTCTGCCGATTCGCCATCCTCGTCTACAAGCGGCCTGGCGTTATCCGCTTCGACGAGTTCTCCGATGCCTGCTGCAATCCGGGTGACTTTCATCACTGTGCCGCAAGCTTGACTTATAGTATCTTCCAGGGCAACGCAGAGATTCTGCTCAAGCAGGCCGTCAACTATAGCTTCACATACCAGACGAAATACATCGCCTACTTCGACTGGGACACTCTCCTTCTCATTTACGTTGAAGATGCCGAAGGTAACCATGGTGGCACACACTGTTGGGTAGAGCTGCTGGTGGACCGGTCTCAGTTCCGACGAGCGTTCTTGGGCTTCCTAGAGGCGGCGTAACAGTCGAAGGGTGGCCACGGTCACGGGGGCCCGAAGTACCCAACCACTCCAACTCGGTCCTCTCGATCCAATGCCCACCGATGACGAGGGTCGGCAACGCTAGTTCCCTTCAAGACCAATGCGGAGTTGCATGATCGATGAGGGTCGGTTCCCTCGCTCTGTGCGTGCGAGTGTGGTTCTGATCACTCTCATCCCCCTCCTCGCCCTTACGTTGCTCACCTCGTTGCTTTACCATCACCCATCCTTTCTCTTTTCCTCTTCTCTTCTCCCTATTTCATCCCACCCTGAGGCCTCTCCTGTTCATGGTCTCTTTCCTCTTTGGAGCCAATATCACCATGGCCGTGTAAGTCAACCCGCTTTCCTACTAGTAAAACACCCGTGTCTAATTCTGCCATACTAATCTGTATAGAATAAAACGAGGACTCTGGCATAACGATGCGGTTTCTCCCGATCATGGACATGGATTCCAGGGTGGGATACAGTCAAGATCAATGTCAGGGGTTACTGTGTTAGGCATCATACCTCAGCTGTTGAGGATCCAAGGCCCAATGACGGCGGAATCGCGACAGAGGCGGAGAAGCGAAACTGGCGGGTGGTGGTACATGATGAAAGGTGCATAAGAGCGATAGAGAGGCGGTAGATACTAAATTTGCGGTGAAAGGGCTTTCCTCGTGGACGCCCATTGGTCAAGGAATCTGTCAAACCACCTAGGATGTGATGGTCGCTCAAGCCGGACGGCCTGGGCCAGCTTGTCTTCAAGGGGCTGCGGCGTTGCACTCTTGGCAGCTCAAGGACGCGCCGAACTTCCTCACTGTGTAACACAAGTCGAGGTTGGTAGATTAAGGGGGGTCGTACAATGAGGTTGGGGGACGGCCCATCGTTCCTCCGCCATTACTTGCTGCCTGAAGAGTCGTCGAGATTGACTCATCGGCCCGGGCCTAGCGTCCAAGATCAAGGTGATATATGATTCAGGCAGACTTCTCTAAGAAATCGTCCCTGAGTCGAGCAAGAAACACCCTCAGAGGGGACTGGTCCGGTTTTGACATCCCGATTCCACATATCAAATTCCTCGAAATTGTGGCAAAGGCCAAGTCTGGCGCTTCATTTTGCCCCAACCCTACGGAAAATAAGAAATACTTGACAAAGAAGAAACGAAAGTCTCAGTCAATTCAAGGTAGGTGGGCGAAACTCGGGTATACTCAATCACGTCATTGACATTTATAGGTCTCTTCGAGCGGAACCTTAGCTTCAAGATGGCATTCGCAGGCAGAAGCTTGCACTTCTCCGACGAGTTCGTCATCAGCTGTGGTACTGTGTCTCTAGATGTAGCGAGATCAAAAGTCCTCCTTGTCCGCTGCCGGCGAAGAGGCGAATACATGCTTCCCAAGGGTCGCAAAGACATTGATGAGTCCCTTGAAGAGACGGCCCTGCGAGAAACCTTTGAGGAAACTGGAATACGGGTCCAACTACTTCCCGTGGATATCAACAGTCTGGCCACTTTGCCATCCTCCATGAAGATCGAGGATCCCCCGAGGGCTATCACTGAGCCCATCGCCGTGAATCAACGCATTACACGACAAGGGATTCTCAAGATCATCTTCTGGTATGTTGCTGCTGCAGACTCTACCACTACTCCAGAGGAAGGGACGCAGCAAGAGAATGAGGATTTTGATACCGTCTGGGCCGACTTTGACAATGTCGGTTCCACCTTATCCTTTGTTGAAGATCTAAGCATCGCCGAGGCAGCCATCGCCGCGGTTCGAAGAGGAGTGGCCCCAGCTTCTTGACGGGCAGGGCAAATATTCCCCGTCAGAATGCCATACCCATTCACGAAGCCAGAAGCTCCAAGGCTTCCGCCATCGTATTCGCGAGACCTTGATAGAAGGATAGAAGGCGCCCATGGTGTTCATAAAGCTTAGATGAGTGCTGCTGGTACCGCGCAACTCTCTTGACAGGTGGTCAGTGATGTAGATTGGGATCCAGGTGGTCTTGTTGGGTAAGGAGGATCTAGAGAATCATCTCAGTCTCAAGATGTTTGACTAGGTTCTCTTCTGTAGCATCGAATTTAGTCATTCAAACACACGTCGCCTATCCACCGATCTAAGTAACTACATATTGGAGCTTCCTGGGTGACTTGAGCTCACGTATGTGCCAAGTGCAGTCTGTCTAGGGAATAGAGACACGTGTATGCACCCACAGGTTACCCATTGCAGAAGCCAGTCTCTTTCCTGAGCCCTTGGCTCGTGCGTCTAAAACCGGCGGCAAGCAATACCTGCTTTCACGGCCGAAAGTAATTGTACAGATTGGGGAGACATGTCTCGTCGAGGATGTGCAGGCCTTGCATAAAGGAGTGGCTCCCAGTCCAAGAGACGGTAGCCATGACATGGTCTCAGTGATAGCAATAGCAGCATCTAACGACTTAAACAAATAGCAACCCCTATCTGACAGTTTCCTAAACAATATGTCATGCTGAGTAGATGACTCCGACTGCAACAACCCTGAGCATCAGAATAGTAAAAGGGGGCACGGGTGCCGACTTCAGGGGTTAGCAACCCATATTTCACAGAGACGGTAATTTTGAGGGAAACATAGAAACGTTCTCCGAGTTTGCGCAGGCTTGCTCACTCATTTTCAAGTGACTGGTTATATCAGATTGGGGGATAGAACCCAGAAAATGGATTTAAGATGGGCATTGGCACAGCCAGCCACTTCTGCTGGTACGATCCTAGATGTCACTCATAGACAAAATCAGAGCGAGGATCAAACTGCTTCTCTTCTCTTAATGATTCTTCTCAATTTTTTAAGTGTATTGCGGTGAAGTGCGGTCAATGTCAAGGTTTGAAGTTCATATAGGGGCCATCATATTCTTGTGTAACCATGAGAGTTCGGAAACACAACTCACCAAGAACAGCACAACCAACGCCTCTCATACAAAGGAAAATGCATTTCCCATTACCTATCACCATACCCAAATCCATTATCTCCCCAATAAAGCCAACCGGGTTGATTAGTCACCTGCCCCTAAACGCCTCCCGACACTCCATCACTGCCAGACACCCGGCAGAGCCACTACCCTTATATATCACTTCCCCGGATCCCATTTTCAACAGACGGACATCCGAATGGCGTAACGGTGGCGACTGTTCAGCAGGTCCTGACGAAGAACGTACCTCAAGATAGCTAGTACAGCAAGGACAGCGACGTATGCTGACATAGGGTGGGCATGTCGGTGTATAAGGGCCTGGGGTTCGAAAAAGGTTGTGCCTGAAGATGTCTGTCCCTTACGCGCTTCTTTTTTTGCTAATGTAGTTTTTGTATTTTGTGTAGGTTTCTATGGCTGTGTCTTGGGCGAGTGGTGTTGTGGTGTTGTGTGGTGGTTGATTGGAGATGAAGCTATTCGCAAAGGAGGGGCACCCAAATGTCCATCACGAGCCGACTTGCTCAAAATTAAACACGTCCTGCCACTCATATGTATAATCAAAATCCCACCCAGAACTCCAATTCTCCGTCAGCTCGCATGATTGCTGGAGGTCGGTCGGAAGATGCATGTTGAAGACGTTGGTCTCGAACTCGATGACATTCTGGGGTAGAGCAGGCGCAGGCCTCTCGACCCGCGATATGCGCATTCTTCCAAAGTAAGGTATCGTCACCTCAAAGTTCTCGGGTCCAACGAAGTTCCCGTGTCGCGCCGCGTGCAGATTCTCCAACACCTCGGCACCCTGAGTCGCTACCGAGCAGTCTAGCACAGAGGTCATATCTCTCATGCTTTTTGCCAGTTCCATGATCAGCTTCCACAGCCTCTCCTCTTCTTCAGCCGAACGGGGGATACTCTTGGATATCAGGTCGGCAGCGAGAATGGCAGCTCCGCTGAAGGCCATAAAGTCGACAAAGTCGCAGCTCATAGGCGCAGTCCCGAGGACTCGCATGTTCAGGTATGCTCGCACCATTCCTTCGGCAGACTCAAAGGCGGTGGTTCGGCTGTATTCATATCGCTTATCTTGGGCTGCCATGCGCACATAAGGCAAATGCAGCAGCTTGTTAGTTGTATAGTAGAAGAGGATGATGGCACGACGTGTAAAGTCTATGCCATAGTACCCGGTTATATCAGTCTCGGTGGGTTCCCACCACTCGGTCGGTATCATCTTCTTGAGCTGATCCATCTCCTCTATGATCTGAGCTGTGCTTGAATATGACGACTCGAGCTGGTGACAGTTTCGATCGGTGATGTGGCCCGAAATTATGCCCACCTTTCGAAGGATCCTCCGCTCCAGGACATCATTTTCGTCAACTCGGTCGAGGCGGATGAAGTGCTCTGGAACAGCATAAGGCAATCCTAGGAATAACGATAGATGTCGATCCTGTACCCATAGAGCATTCCATATCTCTTTTTTCCGTCCGTTCGGGGCGAACCCGTGCAAGCCCAGTATCATGGCATTGTTCAAGGCGGTCCTAGTGCTCTTCCAAGCACTGCATGGACGACCCATGAAGATGAAGAGTTCGTATTGGAGCGTGAGGGCCTCGATAAACTCCAGGCTGCAGACAGGAGACGAGTGAGTTTGCAGTAGCTCCTCCACCTCCTTAAGGTAGTAGTTAATGATCTTGGACGCCTTCCAAGGAAGAGCCAAAGGTGTGTCCTTGTTGAAGTCTTTGGGCAGCTCTTGGAGGCAAATGCTGAGCCAGACCAGAGCTCTTGCGACGACGCCTGGGTTTGCGGACCCGACGGATTGCTGAATAAATCTCATGGCCATCGGTACAGAGTCTGGGAAACATCTTTCATTGGTCTCCGTAGGCGTAAATGCCAGGGGCCAAGTAGCCCAGAATTGCTGCGTATACTCAAAAATGCTGACCAGTGTCGGGGCGCAGGGCAAGTAGGTCACTGAAGAACGATTAGGAAAAGGGTTATGTGGCCGGGTCGGTAACTCGGCTTCAAAACTAGGCTGGGTAGGCAGAGTCTCTCTAAGATTCTTCATAAGCGGTGCGTTTTCGAGGACAACAGTGGCATCCAAGTCTTGATCAATGGAGGTGCTCCTCGACGAGACGGAGTTGCCAACAACATGGGTAAAGATGGCGCCAAGGGATGTATCTAGCGGTAGACCGAGTCTCTGGCATTCTCGCAGTCGAAGAGCCTCAACAGTGGCCTCGTTCGATTGCACAAAGTCCGGTGATAGACTTGCTGTGCTCGGCGAGCTGCTTGATGGAGCCTGCTGGGGTCTGCACGGCGCCTTGTGGAGTTTGCACTGTCGACATTTGTCTGATCCTTCGGGGAAGATGCATCGAACTTTTCGGCGTCTGCATTCGGTGCAGCTCTTGGTGCCTAGTCTCATCCGCTTAGGTTGTGACTCCATGATTCGTGTGTAGTAAGACTGTCCTTCGGAGAAAGTTGCTTAGTGGTTGTTGGTTTCAAGATGGAGTCATGCAACCCAGCTCGGTCGAATTCGGGCGAGTCGGCCGAATTCTCACCTTCCTTCCCACCCCTGCGGACCCGGCCCATTAAGTACTACAACACCAACAATCAGGCAGGCACAAGTGGATTAATCAGTTCGGACAAACTGAGACCATTTCATTTCGAGATTTATAATTGTGGATTGATAATCATGATGCGGTTTGGGCTGGTAGGCAGGGAATCGAGTATATAGTAGGCAGAGTGGACGTAGTGTTGAGTCGAATCCAGCATCACATCAACAACACTCAACACAATAATAACTTTACCACTCTCAAAACACCTTTCAAAACTCCAATCTTCATCAAACAATCCTACAAAATGTCTTCCCAATCCGAGCAGCTTACCGCCATCGCCCAGTCCTTCAAGGGCGTGCCCGGCTCCGAGCCCATCACTACCGCCATCGAGGACTTTGTTCAGTTCTTCAAACCCCAAAACGCTGTCCAAGTTGGCGACAAGTTCCCCTCGTTCCGTCTGAGTGATGCCACCGGCAAGGAGGTGTCGAGCGATGACTTGCTCGCCAATGGTCCTCTTCTCATCACCTTCTACCGCGGCGAGTGGTGCCCCTACTGCAACATCGCCCTCCAGCACCTGCAGCGTCACCTCGATGAGTACAAGGCTCGCGGTGTTACTCTCGTCGCTCTGACTCCCGAGCTGCCCGACTACAGCTTGACCACTGCCGAGAAGAACGAGATCAAGTTCCCCGTCCTCACAGACCGCAACAACGAAGTCGCCAAGAAGCTCGGCATCGTCTTCGATCAGTCCTCTGCTAAGGACCTCTTCAAGCAGGTCGGTGTCGACCTTACCAAGCGCAACGGCCTCGACAACTTTGAGGTGCCCATTCCCGCCACCCTGCTTGTTGACGGTTCTGGTATCGTTCGCAACGTCTACATCGACCCCGACTACCGAAACAGAATGGAACCCAAGGTTGCTCTGGAGTGGATCGATGCTCTTAAGAACTAGGCGTCTTTTCAATAGCGTCTCTCCCTTTCTTGCATGCCGCTAGATTTGGATACCCCGGGCTTTGGGGTATCTTGAATGCTCAAGCACAATGGTGCATTTAAGAGGTGGAGGGTTGAGATCAAGCATGGAGCAATAGTGTCATGATAAATCGATGCCTCCAAGATTCTGTTATCCCTCATGTGTCTCGCTTGCACTTGATCAAGATTCATGTTTGATAACGTTGATTCCTGACTTGCTAGGTGTGCAGTGTGAACTCCCGTCAGCCAATTAACCTGGAGCGAACCGCTTTGACTGGTTTCTAATGGAGAGGCGTGACCCTTACTCGACTGGCCTGCTGGTCCCTGGCAACTAGACAGAATAGAGCAAAAAGTTTCATTCGGATAGGGATCTCGTTGATTTGTCTTGTATTCTGGTATCGCGACCACAGGGTCTGAGGGCATAGGTAGGTAGGGTAGAGTGGTGAATTGACAATTGGCTTGGTTTGCGCTCATTAATTGCTCTCGCCCTCCATAGAAGAAATCGAAAGGCTGCGAGAGCAGCCACGGGAAGAGCAATGACTACGTGAAGCCGCTGAAGCTGCTGAAGATCGCGCCCTCAAGGAACAACACCGACGTGAAGAAACTGAAGAACGCGCAGGCGCATCCCGACCATTAACGGTGACGACGACGGCAAGAGGTGATAGGTACGTACCGGTACGTACCGGTACGTAACGATACGTAGGGGAGAAGCCCCACTCAGGAAGCTAGAGGACTAACCAATCAAAAAATCAAGACAGATTCTTGTCTTTTATTGCATGGAAGGGGTATCCCTAAAAGAGAGCCTTTGCAAGTCTACCAACGTCGGATCCCCCCCCCCTAATAATAACAACTAACTGCCCTTAACTACCTAGCTACCTATTATTTAATAAAATTAGAAATTATATAATTAATTAGTAAAAAACAATTTATATATAAAGCTATTTATTTATATTATTTCTTAGTCCTAGGTCGGGACTCGTTGTCTTTCTCGAGCAGACTTTATCGGCAAAACATCCTAGTCGGTGATTATTCGACGACTTCGGTTAGCCGCCAGATTAGCTGCCCAGTTTAAGGGAAATAGCGGATCGACTATGAACCCAGGATCTAGAACTCGATCCTTTGCTTTTCAACAACAACGAAACAAGCCATATCCTACCCAGACTAGAAAGGCAATGATATTACGTGCAAAATTTTTACAAGCTTTCTCAAGATGATAACAGTTAACAAAGAGACTAGGAGCGCATTATTCTATGAAGAAGTATCAAGCAACATCTGAGCTGAGACAAGTCTCAATTTCAAGCAACATATCAATTGAATGTCGAGATATATAGCACCTATAATAACTTGTAGTAGATTCCATACGGAATATATCCTCTCTGTGTGTCTTTGGCGACCTGATCTCTCTATCTGCAGTGGAATGGGACCCGTGGCGGCGAGCTCTGCCTATCTCTTTGCAACCCCAATACCTTTGCCAGCTTCTCAAACATGCCTGTCATCAATCACCCCATGGCTGCATAAGCCATGGCACCCGCACAAATTGGGGCGAGCAAGGGCACGGCGGTAATCGCAGCGCCATTGGCTGTCCCGGTGTCACTTTCAGAATCTAAGGGTTTTGTTAGTGCAACGAATTGCTTTGCACTCGAAAGAGACTGCTTACCATCATCCGTGGAGCTGGCGTCGTCAGAGGTACTGGTAGCGGTGGCCGGAGCGTCACCACCGCCGCTCTTGAGATACTTGGAGCTGGCGCTCGAGATGAGCTCGTCGTAGTTGGAAGCTGTCACAGGGACGCTGGCTGAGCAGTCCGACGTAGCTGCACCTCCAATGGCGGCGCGGTTGCAGAGTGGCCATCCGGGACATTTACTGATGGTAGCTTGGGCGCCTGGGATGCAGCAATAGTTATCAGTAGTTCCGCCCCCGTGGCCTTGAAGAACGCCTGGGCACCAGTACCCAGTGGCGGAACCAGCGATAGAACCGGTGAGGATAAGGATGACGGTGGTGGAGGAGCGCATGTTGCAGGAGTAGATTGGCAATGGTAAATAGGATGAGAATATTGTATCAGAATACTGAAGTATGGGAAGGAAATGACTGATGTGTGTGTCTACAAGCCTTGATTAGAAGTCGAAGATATCGAGGTTTATATATGCATCGGTGCCCAGTGAACCAGAGCAACTTGGACTTGCGTACTGAGCTTTCATTTCCCAATTTACCCGCCAATAGCTCAGCAAGCCTTTCAGCTGAACAAAATTTGCTGATATTTTCTACACACATTCATTCTTCGCTTCCACCTTGATTGGAGGTGAAGCGTCATGACAAGGATGTAACATGACGCGTATTACTCTATCAATGCCACTCTGACAGCTAAAGATTCCCAAATATGGTCGAATTCCCTTGCATCGATATTGCCGACCGTGTTTCCAGGAGAACAATCAAGTTTGCTTTGTGGTTGTATGCGGTCTGCGGCTGAAACCATGAATTGATTATTACCCATTTTGGTAAGATAACGCTAGCTTTGCCGGTAAGCCGAGCACCACGATCGTCGAGATCAACCATTACATCATTTCACCAGATACCTGGCAAGCCACTCTGTAATTATAGTCATTTTCGGGTTCTTTCTAGCCCACAGACAAACCGTACGTAGAGGATATGATATCTATATAATTTCGTAATATCCTGTACCCACCTCCCGTATCACAATCCACAACTACTGTTTTCCCCCAATTACCCAACACACCAGAAAAACGAGATATCTACAGCTTTCATCGCAAAAATGCTTGCGATGCCAATCAGTTCCTCACATGAGACTAAGCCCTCTGGGGGCCCGGGTGTCAGTTCCGGCGGTTTCGCCTTCATCATACATAATTCAACTGCGCAGGCTGGTCTTAAAATCATCAGCCATATCGGAACCCCTCCACAAGCTCCTCCTGTGTTCTCGTCTATTTCCCAAGCCCTCGAGCCAAAGGTCACCCTATTCCAAGGGTTTCCCAATCCCAACAGTATACTAGCTACGGGATCATCCAACAACTTTACCCTCCGCGGACAGCCGGGCACCATAAAGCACAGTTCACTGAGCGGGAAGTATGCGATTGAAAGCTCCCTTGGCACTTTCAAATGGGCCGACGACACCTTGTCACTGGCGGGTGATGGCCAGCATTTGCTGCTCAAAGACACCTCGGGCCGCAAGTTAGCAAGGTTGGGCAAGGCATCGTCTAAGGAGAGGCTTGCGAAGGGTGACATGAAACTTGACATTTATGTCACGGGTGACGACTATCTCACCGAGCTCATGGTCTTGACAGCCATGTTGATTGTACCCCTTGCTGAAACGAGCAACGAGAAATCGGCAGAAGGCGTGAAGGTGGCTTTGGAGGTTATAGGTGTACTTGCCGGAATGTAAAGTGGCAAAGAGGTTGAAGTCCAGGATATAGGGATGGAAAGAGATGCAATGGAAGATGACTCTGCAGCTATTTGTACCTGTGCCATTGCTCATTTCTATAATAGAGAGTTCTCTTCGCACAGACGGATGGCGCTATCGGGTGGTAGTTCCCGAAGCGGAACATAGCGTAAAGACGACGTCAGGGGTGGTAGATAACATCGCCCTGTGATAATGCGAGCGGTGTGGAGGATATAGCTCTCCAAAGCCTTGTCCTCTGTAGGAAGTCTCTTCCTGTACTTGTCCATCGCCCGCGTGATATCAAGAAGCCAGGCCTTTTCTCTGTCATTACCACCCTCGTACGTCACTATCAGGCCTGCGCAGAAGGTCACCTCAGCCAGAGGCCCGACTGTCTGGACAAACGGGAAGCACATCCACAGACGGCGACAAGCATTTTTGTACTCGTTGTCCAGAGTAGGATCTTCTTGGCCCAATACTTTGTTTATCTCAAAGAGAATGCGGTTTAGGAGAGCCACCCACCCAAAGTAACCCCCAAAACATCTCATTGAGAACAAGGCGTGAAAGTCGTAACTTGCCCCAGTTATAAATGTTGGATCTTCCACTTCGGTGACAGAGCCGCGCTCACAGAGTTCTGCCAAGACTTCTTTGCCAAAAGCTCTGGTCTTCGCAATGCTGGCGGATATTTCATCACGAAGCGCAAGGACCTTTTCAGTCAGATCATGAGCACAGCGGTTCTGGCTTATCTCGTGAAGTTTTTGACAAAACGAAGGCCACTGCCGCGTCAGACCTTCGACTCCATATGCCTGTCGCTGTTCGTATGTCATACTCGGGGATTTAAGAGCTTGATCAAGGAAAGACTGCCAGCGGGGGGTGTCATAGAAGTTCTCGTCGCCTGTAGCCACGCAATGATTTTGCTTTGATGAGTTAGTCGAAAGGTTTACAGATGAAAAAGAGTGTTGGTCACGCACCACAACGCTCTGGCTTTCTAATGCCAAGCAGACATCAAGCTCATCCGTTAGTTTGGGAGGCCCCTTGTGAGCCAAAATACTGTACACGCCGCGGCCATGTACGCAGCGGTGGTAGCTACGCCCCGCGTCAAAATGGACCTCGAAACGCTCCAAGAGAATGGTGGCTGCAAGAGTCTCACATGAGGAAGACTGTGTAGGATCCTCGATGGCGCGTCTCAAGCTTCTAATGGCTTTTGCATAGACATGCAGGTCGATGAGTTGCCCCTCCGCAGCCTTGCCTCGCTTAAAATTCAGCCATGTGGAACAGAACAAGGCGAGCACATCGCGTAACGCAGGGCTCTCTGCAACTCGACGAGGAAGCAGTGTTGTGTACCCAACCGTCTTGAGCAGATCCTTGATGGCGTCTTTCTCAAACTGGGCGACCCAGCGAGCGGAGACTCGATCTGCAGACGTAGTGGGTGCAGAGCGTGGATGGGGTACAAGACGCATGAGGCCGTATGATGGCCGGCCATTAGGCCCAGTGCGAGAGCTGACATGAACCATGGAAGTCCATTGACGATCGGGTCGAGTTTCTGTCCGTTGAGGATTCTCTGCCAAATCCCCTGTCCATGTTGGTATCACACCATGATGGCCATTATGAACAAATTTCATCGTGGTAGGGGGCCCGGAACAAGCGACATTAGCCAGTCGGCAGGGCGTACAGCATGGCCATTTCTCATCACACTATCATCGATCAGCTTACATTCCACTGGATGGCTAGTGCTAGGGTTACCTTGGTCCTTCGCTGCTTGCATCGCTGGCAACGTTTCGATCGCGGAATGCCTGGCATGACGTAGGACGGCCGAATTGATGTTGAGAATTTCGCCAAGAACGACAAGATGAAGCATCGGCATCAAGCTCCTAAATGAATTTTATATCACAGGGCTGAGGCTTAGATCGAGTGGATGCTACAGGTACCAGGTGGCGGGTATCGCGGAATTTAACTCGAATAGGAAACCGGATTTTCATGAGTGGCGAGATTGGTACGCCAGCTGTAAGCCGCTCAGGTATACGATCAATCACATGAGCCTCGAACCCCAAACCCCAGAGGTTCCGCGAAAAGAGGCTCCATGCTGCGCCGAACCATGCCCTAGCCTCGACGATGGGCACGCCATGCAGCAGCCCGTCAGCAACTACACCAAACAATCGAATGATTGACCAGTATGAGATATTATCTTGCCCTCGGCAATTTCTTGCCATCCAAGGATCATCATGTTGAGCTGCAAGGCTGACTGGGTCTTTGGCGAAAACACAGGAACTCAATCAGAATAAGGATTCGCTCAAGTATGCAGCGATCGGGGTTCGATTAGGCTACAAGAGCTCTAGATACCAAGGCAAAACCACCAATATCAACACCAAAGCTCAGCAGGTTAGTGTTCGCATCCGCAATACTCAATGACCTAGACAGTGAGTTTCAAGTAGACGAAGATACGCCCCCTTTGAGTGACGGCAGATGGCTTTTCCTTTCCAAAGAAAAATAAAGACAGAAAGATTCAAGACTAGACATAACATGACCATCAAAATAGAGGCAGTTCTGGCACCGTTGTGCTTGATCCACGGTGTCCTAAGAGCTATTATACAGGATCCCGCTTGATATTAATATCAACAGACATCAGCTCGAGCAGCATGCAGGAGCAGGGTGGAAGCGCAGTCGCGCAAGAAGGCATTAAGCGACCAAGTATCCAGAATCGACCGTACTGCACGCATAAGTGTCGTCGTGGACTCACATTTGGAGGTCCAATAGACGAGAAATGTCCCAACTCGGCGGCTCACGGCAATGTACACCTCAACCAGCTCGAGTTCCTTCCCCTGGCGCGGGCCCAACTTGCAGTTGATCGCGGACATGATGCTGATTGTATGCCACTCTGGATATCTGGCGCACACGGAGCCCTCTTTAAATTTCGCCTCTCATCCCATGGCTATACACTTGCGGCGAAAGGAGTAGAGATTATGGATATTAAGTATCTACACCACGAAAGCAAGGTATACAGTCATGCCCAGGACCTTCAGGGTGAGGTTATCCCAGTCTGCCTCGGAGTTATTGACCTCATCAAGCCCTATTACTATGACTGCGGCGTGTACGAGAACGTCATGTTCCTGAGTTATGGCGGGCGGTCACTGAAGCGACAGGGAGAAGTCAGTGAGGATGCCACGAACGAGATTCTCGCCGCGCTTGGTCAATTACATCAGTATGGAGTCCTCCACGGCGATGCAGAGCTACGCAACGTGTTCTACGATAAAGACACTGGCAGATATATGATGATAGATTTGGAGCGGTCAGAGATCCATGCCCGACAACCACTCGGAACCACTAAGGTCAACAATAATCGAAATCAGAAGAGGAATTCGGGGTCGGGAAAGCAGGAAAGGGACGTTTTCGCTATTGAGGTGCAGTCCCTGCGGACGAGTCTGAGATGGCGCCAGGGTCCTGTGTAGATTATCGCTTCTCTTAGACAACATGCTAGAGGAGAAAACGAGGAGAGAGAGCTCGTAATGTCCGGCACGGCCGCTTGCTACGTCTCCATGTGTAGTGGCCAAGTCTAGTCTACAGAATTGAAGTATGTCTTCCCTCCCGTTCGTTGCCCAAGGTCCTGCGATGACGTGACGTGGGTTGTCTGTGACTGGGCCATGAACGACTTGACCTACTTAGTCTGGGCGAGCTTCATCACTAGGATGGCTTCCAGGCTGTCTGGGGTCAAGCTCGTCTGGATATGTCAAGTTCAAGCGGGGTGTTTGCTCTTGTCGGTAATGTCAGGAGGGTGACACTACTTCCCTAATGGCGGACAAGGCCCAAGACTTCTGAATCAAGCTCACCAGGCCCCTGAGGACCTCCCACCATATGTTTTCGTCAAGCGGCCCAGGCTAGCGCTATACGATGTCTTCTTAAAGCACAAAGTCGTGCATCTCCTCCCCAAGGGATTGGTGGAAGGTGCAGAAGCAATGGAGGTACTATGCTAGAGTGCAAATTCTCTTGGCCAGGCCCATAACGACCTCAGCCCAACAAACATCTTCGTGGCGGAGGACAGAAGATCCATTCTGATTAAACTGTGACTCAGCTCGTAGGATTGGGGAGAAGTTGTCGACTAGCCGAGTTTGTGCAACAGCCTTCTTGACGAATTGACGAGGCAAGAGAGGTAACTTGATGAAATAAAGGGGCTGGCACACTGATCCTGAATATTGATGTTTACCAGAGACTGTGAGTTGGACCACTCTTCAAGAGGATATGGGACTCCTTCTATACCCAGACCGCCTAGATTATTGGCGGCGGAAGAATCACGGCCGTTTATTCTGCCCAACTCGATGCTGTCCAAGCTCATTGAGAACCTTGGCTAACTCTTGAGTCAAGGTTACCAGCAGGTCCTCACGCATGCCGACTGACTCGTCCCAAGATTAATAAGATATTTAAAGATTTACAATACAACATCCTATTCTCATCTCTTATTTGGCTCATACTTAGGCTATAAAGTGAATAGACTTTACTGGCCGCAACCGTCCTGGTGTCCGGTAATTAGTCGGTACTGTTTAACCCGATAGTCATGATAGTCATCAAATTCGCCACCAAGCTCAAATTCCACGGCGAGCATTCCAATCCATAAAGGCCGTCCTTGCCAACCAAATATCCTCCGAAAAGCCTCGCTCTGCCCGGTTTCGCTTGCTTGTGCCACCAGTCACCTTCTTCTTGGCATCCATCGCCTCCGACTTCCACGCTCGCTTCTTCGGCACCAGCTGCGCCAACGACGGGCGCTGAGGGGGCTCGAGCAGCAAAGCTCGTTCAAAGTCGATCACCATGACCCCGTTGGTTTCAGAGTTGAACAGCAAGTTGGCAAGTCGCACATCTTTGTGGATCACGCCCTCCTGATGCATGGCTCTCAAGGACCGGATGGCCTCGTCTTCAAGTGACTTGTTCATGTTGTCTGCTGTGTCGACCCTGCATCCCCCCCAGGACAAAAATGTCATGTGCACCACGTAGACCCGATGGGCGTAGTAGTAAGTCTTGTTCATCGATCTGAGGTCAATGGCACCCAGAAAGACAGGTACGTGGACGCCTTGGACAGGCTTGAGGCGCTCGTAAACAGCAGCTTCGTGCTCGAGATCTTTGATGAAAGCCCGTACCGTGCCCTTGCTGACAAAGGTGTAGCCATACGCAAGTAGGGTTACTTGGAAGAGCACACCCCGCGCACCGCCCTCCTCCAATGGCCTGACCCCGTCGTCAAGGGAGTGTTCCAGCTGCTTCCAGAGAAGGCGGAGCCATTCCTCATGATTGACAGGATGGTATGCGCCGGCGGGAGCACAGCTCGTGTTCTTGCAGTGAAGTGCAACGTTGGGGCACTTTGGGTCGACAAGACCTCCTCGAACCATCCCAAGAAGGCATTTCTGTGTACAGTACTGCCGGACCTGCTCATCGCCTTCTCCGCGCGGCTGGTGCGCCAGTCGCTGGCTTCGATTAGTTCCTTGCCTGGTGCTTCGCCTGGCTGGCGTAGGTGTATCTGGCGGCTTGGGCGCCGACTCGTCATCAGATGTGTCCCGCCTCTCCTCCCTCCTCAACGACCTCTCATCAGTGTGACTCTTGGCGGTTCGACGTTTCTTTCTGCGGGGCGGTTGCGGCGTCCGATCGACGTCCTTGTAAGTAGTAGGTTCATAACCGGGTGAGCTGTCCGATGACGCCGACCGTTCATCTTCTGGAATGGAGCGTAGTGTCGATTCAAAGTCCTCGGTCCATGTTTTCAGATTCTCCATGGCTCTTTGGCGTTGCTCTTGCCTATTCCCCCGTCGTTCTTCCGGCGCACCGAGAGCCATAAGCGTGAAGGCAAGATATTGACCGACAGCCGAACAGATATTGAGGTTACTTGGATGAGCTGACACCTCCGGACCAGGCTCCGCTAGGTGATAGTACAGCGTCTCAGGTTCATCCCAGTCAATCTTTAGAAACACAATAGCCTCGCCAGTAGTCAAAAGCCCATATTCAAGTCCACTTTCAATCATGTAATGGTATGTCTGCGTGATAGCAGACGCCGTTAGCTTCTCTGCGTGGTACTGGAAACGCGCTTCAGGGTCTGTAGAAGTTGGAATCGTCTGTCGGTTCACAACCTCCTTGTAGATGTCCATGGAGCGGAGACCGAGGCGAAGATGCGGAGCGGTCAACTTGTGAGGCGGCTTATACTCGGAAACGTAGACCATGGTGCGCCGGGCAGACAGGGTATTGTCAGATCGATAAACACAGATTTGATCCGGCCGCAGCTTGTTGAGGTCTATTTGATGGCCCGGCATCTGCGCTGACGTGGCTGGGTCCTGCGTCTCCCCGTCCACGACTTCGTCGGCGACGTCGCTGAGGGCATGAGGGTGGTTCTCAAAGATGACGCCGTCTCCGATCTCAAAGGCCATTCCGACCTCTTCCACAAGCTTGAGCTGCTGTATGATGACTCGGACCGGTTCCTCCACGCTATTATGCAGGAAATGTTCGAGCATCTTCTCATCTGCTACCGGCCGCTGAGAGATCCGATTTCCAATGGAGGCCAGGCCATGTGGGCTCTCGAAAACACGGCGGTCAGTAGGAAATGAATCGTAGAGCGTACCGAAGATGCCCTTCTGTTGATTAAGGAAGCCGGTCCATAGGCGCAGATTTTTGGGACACCACTTATCACGCGGACTTGTAATAGAACCCTTCGATGATAGCTTTGGATCTGTTTCAATGGCGAGTCGGGAGAAAACCGAGGTATGGCAGGCTGTGATGTACTCGTCAAGTGTCGTAGGTCGTATCTGCTCCTCTGCTTCCTCAGCGCGTTGCTCTGCTTGCTCGGCGCGTTGCTCTGCTTCCTCGGCGCGTTGCTCTGCTTCCTCGGCGCGTTGTCGATCCTCCTGTCGTCCTCTCTCTGCTTCCTCGGCGCGTTGTCGGTCCTCCTGTCGTCCCCTCTCTACTTCCTCGAGACGTTCTTGGAGGAGTCTTATCTGCTCATCCGCACTCTTTGGTCCATCCATGATGCATGGGCTTAATGTCGTGGTGAGGATCGATCCAGGGGGATAATGAAGCTCGGCGTGGAGGTATGTTGCGACGTGCCGAAAATCATTCCAGGTTGCGGGGTGTTAAATGTTTAACAGGGTACTTTGCTTTGCGACACCAGGTTCGCTGACGAAGAACCTGTTAGCGACGGTACAGTACTCTCATAGGATGCCCGATGTGGCGAGACTCACAGCCAATTACAGAGGCTCGGGGCGTGCTGTAGAACGTTCAATTCCCCCTGCAACCTTTGTTGCTGATAACCTACCTACGCTGGCACGCAGGCCCCTCGTGGCCAAGAACCCGCCTCACCACCGAGTCTCGCTCCTCTCCCGGCGGAGATGGGTGGGGCAGCTTCCAGAGGTAGTGCACGGCCGCCAGTCGATCTCGGGGCAAAAGAGAGCCAATAGTTGCAGAGTATGAGAACGAGAGGATATTCTCGTCCATGAGCGTACCTTCCACCTTCTCCTCGTCCTCTAGCGTGCCTTTGATCTCGAAGACGCACAAAGCATTAGGGTTGAATTACTCGCACGGAGCGAAGCAATACGGAGGGCGGCACGTTGTAGAGACTAAACCATACTCGTAAGGAAAAGGTCAGAGCTGCGGGAGTTCCTGCAGAATCTCGAAAGTCTGCCTCTCCCTTTCACAGCCCAGGCACCGACAATCTCGTGGCTCTCCATGTTCACGTACATAGACTTGATACTTCTCATTGTGGCGTTTTTGGCTAGCAACCCTGCGGCCGAGAAAGTCATTGACATCTGGCCTCTGGAGAAACGCCACCAACCTCTCTTCAGCAACCTTCTCACCATCTGGTGAGTAAAATCTATAGATGAAAGAGTCCCAGTAGACATCACCGACGGCTTCAGGGTGTAAAAGTGCGAGCACCAGCGCGCAGTGCGGCTCCCGAGGGAGTTGTTGCCACTCCGTTTCGAGGGGTGACTTTTGCGATCTTGCAACAATAGACATGCAGAAAGCCTTGACTTCCAGGAAGCAACCAACGCTAGAACAACATGGTTCGCGAATTGGGTTAGAGTAAACCCCTCTGAGCCACGCTGGGGGAGATAAAAAAGGAGACGGGGGCTGCGTGACACCATTCCCACTCGAGGACAGCAACAAGGTATAGCTTGTCGTGGAGATTATTCCCATGCAAGGTTAAATCACTGTGCATTAGCACAAATGGCTTGCTCTTTGTTCTCCACTGCCAGCGAGTGAGCATATGTTTATAAAAGACAACTTCCGGGGACCCCATGTCGGGGTCTTCAGCCCTACAGGCCTCAGAGGTTTTAAATGTTAATTATTGACCAACCAAAAGGTACTGATACTTTCTTCTCTATGATAGCTTGCGCTTTGAGAAAGTATCTACCACCTCTCGCCGCCGATCGTTAAGTTCCCTGTCAATAGCTTTACAAATCATAGTACAGTATTTCGCGCTTTGAGCCTATGAGAAGCTCGACTGCAAGTTTATGGAGAAGAACATCACCTTATAACATTTCAAACCCCTGCGGCCTGTAACGAATCGGTTATGGCCTAGTTTTACTATGGCTTGAATGTACTCCCTAGCTGTCTTGAACGTCTTCTGCTCGGGGAAGAATTCTGTCGGGTTGAGCTTCTCAACTTCCTGGAGGGCCACCTCAATCGGCAACGGTCGATGACGAATAGTGATGCCCGATGAATACGACGTAGGCATACCAAGCGCCCCAATCTCAGGGAACTCCAGACCACGAAGCTGGATATAGATATCCACGAGTTGTTCATGGACACGAGCTAGGTCAGGGCTCGGATGGGTTGGGCTGCCTGCCCATCTCTCTTCTCTGCGGAACAATAGGGCGTTTAGCGGCGTGCCTTGGACATGATCCATGATGATAAAGGCATGACTAATTGGGCTTTGCGCTTCATATGACCATGCATGAATCTTGGGGATCGGAATAATTGTGTTTTTGGCTATATATCTAGCCATCGTGAGTGACCCAATGGAGTATTCGTGAGGGGGTAAATACATCATTGTGGCTATCTCCGAGTCAATCTTCTCGTCGATCCATGGGACCCGTCCAGGAAAGGGTATGCGCACTACCCATCTGTCTGCCAAGGTGGTAAGAGGATCATCGAATTGGATCATGAAGCAGATGTTGAATGACCATGTGTTGCCGCAAAGATATGGCATGGGGCGTCATCGTGATAGGAGGAAGCTAGGGTGCAAATGGCCTCTCCTTTCTCTTCCTTGAGGAGCCGGATAAAGATTTCCCGCTCCCTCCTTATCTGGTTATCAATAATCTGGTCTCTCATTTTGCATTCCTGGTGATGAAAGGAGGAGTGTGCCCGCTTGTTCGTATACTCAATGTGGTGTGGTAGATGACAAAATGACAGGCCGGATGCGGTCATCAGTTAACGCGGCCTGTTCTCTTCGGTCGAAGTGAAATAGGTACGTACATAACGGCACATACCTTACTCGGGTTTGACCCATGAGTGACAAGCTGAATCCAACGCAAGCGAGGCTGGGCAAGAAGCCTCCCGGAGGTGTCAAGGCTTATGCTCATATTTCGCTCCACGGGCGAGTATATCTTCGGCATCTTGTTATTGTGTTATTAAAGCCTGAGTGTAAGCTTCAGCTATGTTACGGCCATGTTATTTCTGCTAAGTTGCTCCGAGGTTCCCGTCCCCTAGCCTCATACAGCCAGTTTGACCAACGGCAATAGCCTTCATCTTGTAGCTCCCCCTAAAGCCATTCTAATCGCTCGCTCGCCGTCCCTCAACTATAGTACTGAATCTGGTGAAATTCTTCTCCCGTTTCCAGAGCTGATTGTCCCGTTGTTCCCCCGTCATTGTCATCTCCGTCCCCTCCCTCACCTTGACCGAAGAAGCTAGGGTCGAGATCCTCACCTACGTGGTATTGCAGCCAACGTTGGAGCCCAACAATCTGCATAGTGAGTTCGGCAATCGCCCGTTGTGACGCGGCGATGTCTCTGACTATTTGTCGCTCGTCCTCGGCAAATTGGTCAAGGGATTGGGGGATTGCTTCAATGCCCTGCTGCATCGCCAGTGCTCGATTCCAGTCCTAATAAAACCGGACTTCAGCGCTCGATTCCTCTGTCTGTTGCTTCTTTTTTTTTATTTATGAGGTATGCCCCGGCGCTCCCGAGCAACGTGCGCAGAGCTCGATAACCCTTGCATAGCTTGAAAGTCGAGCTGGATAAGAGCGTTATATAATGCCTATGCGTTCTAGTTGCCGCTCCTGCGAGCTGACAGGCTCCAGACTAGTTCCTGATATTGGGTAATTTGCCGGGATCTTTCATATACAAGCCTCTGTAGCTCCTCAAACTTCCTTTGATCGACTTCGGCATCCCTGGATATCTGGCCACTCTGGTGATGGTCACGCGTCTTGCGATGGTGCTTTGAACTCTTCTTCTTCTTTTCCGGCATTGTCCGCTCCACAGTGAAAATGAGAAGCAGTAGTGGGAGGCTTTGAGGTTCCAGTCCGGGCCGAAAGTGGTTGACAGATGTCCTGATCCTTATATACTTCTGCCAACTCTATCTATCATGCGCGTGATACCTCTGATGTGAGGAGCGCGTAGCAGCTCTTTCCCTTGAATCTGCTCGTGGGTGAGTCATTTTGCCGATACTTCACGAGGGCAGGCCAGTAAGGGCATTTGTCCAACGCACTGAGAACCTGCACTTCTGCTCTCCATGCTATGCAGGAAGCGAAGAAGGGTTAAATCGAGCCAACACAATGCAACTGCTGGCCAACCACCTTCTCCCTCGCGATGCCATCCATCTGGCTATGCATGGCATGGCTGGCTACCCCGCATCTAGAGCATAGAAGCCGAAACATGTAAGGATAAGGACCACCATGGCAGGTCTGTATGCGCGGGCTACCGTGCAGTCCATCTCGGCGAACTCGGAGGTAGTTTTGGTCGAAAGGCGACGGTTAAGAGCAGTCGGTGTTCTCCAGAAGATGCAAGCCATTGCAACTAGACCTGAAAAATATTATCAGTTGAGCAGGACCTGTGGTGGACTACGCGGTAGATGTAGGCCTCTCGAAATCGCGAATTCTCTCCAGATCTTTCTCCTTGTCTTTAGGTGCACTTTCTCAGCTGCAGCGGTATTGATAAAGTCTTGGGCCGAGATGGCGAAATACTTTGATGCTGAGATGACAAAAATGAAAACACGGCTTCCTTTTGATCGCATGAGCGTTGGGGTGATCTGCACAGCTCCGTTGTTGATAAGAGAGGTGGTCCGCGTGTCCTTTACATAGATTTTGGACTGTTCATACGATGTGCCATCGGAAACAATGTCTTCCAGGTGCTCAAAAGCATACCTACCTATCCTAGGATTGTTCGTCCTGGTGGTTGTCATTGGCTTCGAGGTATGCAGGGTGTACTTCCTCTACACCCTCATTCCATCCATAACATCAATACTGTAACTTGACAAACCCTTCCGACAGGGCCTCTCTCGTTGAAGCAAGGCATTTCAAAAAGTCGATTTCTCGACATTGAAATCTCCTGTTACCGTAACTTTACTCGATACCTCAATCCTCGATGCGCCGGCCGTGGTGACTATAGATCGGTAGACTACCTACCTAGACGCGCCCACTGACCAACAACCATGGATATGTCGGAAAGTCACCACTATGCCAAAAAGCGTAGGGCGCCAGTTTATTTAGTGGTGCTTCCGTTATTGCCTGCTAATAGCTGCCAATTCAACAAATATAGTCCTTATCTTGCCCTTAGGACTTTGAGCTAGGATTAGTGGAGAGGGTCGTTGAGATGGTGCTGCTTGATGATATGCTAAAGGATGATAAAAAAAAGACCTAGGAAACGAAAGGTGGAATCCAATGATGCTTGAGCAGCCTCGTCGCGACTCGATTCAGCTTTCGTAGGTTGGATGGTGAAAGGCGTCGTCTTTGGTGTTGGTCGGAGATTCGATCCTCCGACAGTTGCGAGACACGGACGCCTCCCTCCCCGCCGCGCAAAAGAGCCCTTCTACTCCGACATTAACCTCCAATGTGTCATCCGTCACAATGAACTCGACCCGGAATATACTATTGCGCAGCCTGCGCACCTCGAGGCCAATCCCTCCATGCCCGAGATTGGCCTCCGCCCCGCCGAAAAGACCCTTCACATCATCCACCTTTCGTCGCAATACCAGGAAGCAGCCCGACGCCGATGACCCGGAGTTTGTGTCGATTCTCGATGGACCGCCGCAGATTGTTCGTGCAGGAAAACGCCATGGACCTGGCCTCATCATTCTTGGTGCGTCAATTCACGACTACGTATGAGCGGAGAGCTAACGTTTGCGCAGCCATCATCCCCATCACGGCCTTCATTCTCGGCTCATGGCAGGTCCAGCGTCTAGGCTGGAAGACGGAGCTCATCGCAAAGTTCGAAGACCGCCTCGTCCGAGATCCACTCCCCCTCCCTCCCACCATCGATCCCTCGGCCGTCCACGAGTTCGACTACCGCCGTGTCACGGCAACAGGCCGCTTCCGACACGACCAAGAGATGCTCATCGGACCGCGCATGCGAGACGGTACTGACGGATACATGGTTATTACGCCGCTTGAGCGTGAGGACGCCACGACTATTCTTGTAAACCGTGGGTGGATTGATAAGAAGCACAGAGATCAGAGGACAAGGCCGGATGGGTTGCCCAAGGGTGAGGTCACTGTGGAGGGGTTGCTCAGAGAGCCGTGGAAGAAGAACATGTTTACACCTGACAACCAGCCCGAGAGGGGCTTGTTTTATTTCCCAGATGTCAAGCAGATGGCCGAGTTGACGGGAAGCCAGCCCGTCTGGATTGAAGCCACTATGGGTATGTTTGACCTCCTCTGCCTCATCCTTGCCATCGTCCAGTCCATCTTTGCTAACAACAGCAGAACCCGAGTTCATGCAGATGGTCGACTATGAGGCTCGCGGCATTCCTTATGGTCGAGCTGCAGAGGTCAACCTACGGAATAACCACGCCCAGTACATCTTCACATGGTATGTCACCTTTCTCATCCCCACAACAGTCCTCTCGGGTTTCTAATGCCTCGACTTCAGGTACGGTCTCTGTGCCGCAACCTCCATCATGCTGTGGATGGTCGTCAAGAAGCCCTCAAACGAGATTGTTCGTCGGGTAGCCCGCTCAAAGGGCCTGTAAAATGTAAATCTCACTTATCCATACCCATGTAAGACTCATGTATACTCTGCCACCTCTCCCTCGCCATCTTCCTCCCGCGGACGCTTGGCACGTCGCTGTTTTGCGGGTTGCGGAACAGGCATTCTCAGCTCTTGCATCAGTTCTCTCGGGAGGTGCCTCTGCGCGAGAGAAAACATGGAGGAACGCGGCCCTATCTGGCGTTGCCTGTAACATATTAGAATTTCTGGCTAGAACAAAAAAAGGAGCTGATACCCAAGTGACACATCAACGTACCTTTTCATGAGCGTAAAAACGTCGCTCTCCTCGATGGTCTTGCGTTTCGCGTGATCCGCGTAGGCGCCCAGATCATCACCCAGTTGCTCAAAGAACCACTCAGATGCTTGGATGAGAGCGTCCAACGTCTCTGCAGATAGACGCTGATTGCCCATACCTGACGACTGGAGAGCTGTCTGAGCCACCCTCTTCACAAACGCAGGGGGCAGTGGCGGATACTCAATGCCGTGCTGTGATATCCGCTTCTGCTTCTTTCTCGCCTTTAAACCACGCGGAAGTCTGTCCTCGGCTTGTGCTCGATGTACTGTAGCAGTCACCGTGGGCTCTGCTATGGGCTCTGGTCCCTCATCTAGTGAGCTGTGATCGTCAACACCGCCTGCATCGTAGTCCCATCCACCCATGTCGAAGCCTCCCCCTACATCCGAGTCAGAGTCGCCGAGCACCACATCGGCATGACGCTCCTGAGCATCTTCACCCATGGCTTCGGCAACAGAATGATCGACGATAGGTGATGTCTGCGGGACATCGACAGCCGGATCAGACAGCATAAATGTTGTCTGTTCTCCAACACCAGGAGGGATCTCAAAATTGAAATCGCTCTCTCGGCCAACAGTCATTCGTCTCGACTGATCAGCTTCGAATCTGTACTTGTTGTTAGGATCCGCCAGTTCGTAAAACAGGTGTCGGATTCGACTTACTGGTCCAGAGAAAGGTCATCCGCGCCCGCTCTCGCTTGCAGGTCCTCCAACAGTCCTGGGAAGAAATCCGACTGTTGACCAATATCCTCAGTGCCTTCTTCCTCGTTAAAGTAGTCGCTCATGCGCATGCTTCCGAAACTTCCACGTGATAGCCTTGATGCCGCCTGCTCGCTAATAGCTCGTCGCGGCATCTCGATCGACTGCATTGTAAAGTTGTCTTCCTCGAGTTGCGACAACCTCGGAGGCCGTAGATCGGAGCTTGTACTAGAAGCATCCTCATCATCAAGCGGCAAAGATAGCCGTGGCCTGTCGATCGGTAGGTCGTCTTCATCGTCATCTTCGTAAATGTTGCTTTCCTCTTGCTGTACAGGCGATATGGTCGACTTGTCATCCGGTGACGAAGACGAGGACGTGTGAATGGGCTTGCTTGTTGGCGCCAGGACTCTGCCGAGGGTCCGTAGAATGTCCAGGGGCGTCTCACGCTGCTGCATCAAACTGCGTCGTCGGTTCTTTCCAGGTGTGAAAATGGCTGTTCGACGCTGGTCAAGCGCTCGACGAGCGGCTTTGGCATGAGGAGTTGGCGCATTGGATCGGCCAATGGAACCGGGAGTGCCACGGCGGATAGAAGCTCGGAGGTCGCGGGCTCCGGTACGGTCGAGAGGGGTGTGTATCGAAGCGTGGCCCGAGTGCGGTTCGGCGCTGAAGGCGCGGCGGTTTGGAGTTCGTGAGGGAGTTCGGGACGGGGTTTGTGAGGCAGCCTTGATAGGCGACCCGATGGAGCTTGAGTCCATGATGTTTTGTTTAGAGGTTGCGCATCGATAGTCGAGGGTAAAATGACAGCGCAGGTAGCAGATTGACGGGTATCAAGTATAATTTGTCGTCCGCTGGTGTTAGGACCAATCGATTTCCTCACGGGCTCGTGTCAGACTCTCCCTCCTTCGCTATTGTTGATGTTGTTGATCCATGTCGATGATGGATGTTAGTAAAGGTGGGACGCGACAAGCTCCGACCACACGCGACGAGGGGGACCATGTTCGTGCACGGACCATCTACCCTATCATGACCTGCAACACCAACTTACAGCTGAAGTTGCAACATGACAGGCAATTATTACGAGATGAACCACGAGGTTCTACTCGGGATGGGGTCATTTGAATTGCCGGTAACATGTTCAGCTTGTGACATCAGTTTTCTCTGTTGCCGGCTGCCTGAAGTTCCGACGTTTCATGTTTCAAGGAGTAGGGATACGATAAGCCGAGCGTTGTGGAACTCATAGGAGCTTCGATATAGACAAACGCAACCCAATACAGTCCACTGACGATAGCTAGATGGGCTAGTTAAGTCAATGCGCCGTATGTTCTTACTGGGGGTGGGGGCCAGGGCGGTGCGTCGCATGGCCCTCTGAGGGATACTTTGAAGTACAATATTGGTATCCCATAACGTTCCAACTTGGAGTTACGAAACTACCTCATTGCATACAACTAGGTAGGAGCACATTCGTGAAGACCAGAAGAATACCGATAGAGCGACGAGTTCATGAGATAACTCCCCGAAAGGTTAGATTTAAACTTCAGTACAGAACATGGGCCCGAGTGCCCCGGTCGCCCGAATAGGTAGGTTGCAATGCATATTCATTGACTCGAGTCAGTCGTGATGTACAATCAACCCCTTGATGTCAAACCAAGAAACCCCCAGCCGCCCACGACAAGACCAGAAAAGAACCTAAACAGGGCTTTGCCTGGAACGCCCTCCTTCCAGCACAGGTACCCATCTGCAACACCAGCCCAGAACAGAAGGGCCATTAATGTATCCAGGGTTTTGAGTTCACCTCGTAGGTAAAATATCCACATGGAAACACCCATTATGGATACCCGAGATCCGTATACGGCGAAACACGTATGCGCTGGTTGAGACCTGGCTATGCCTTCTGGCAACCCGAACTCGCGGATGGCACGGGCCGGGTTTACGAAGGGGAGAAGGCCGCCAAGGGTAAAGGCACTGGCGATGAAGAGGGGTGGGATATGCCACGGTGAGAAAGAAGAGAATGCGCCTGAAGCCATGGTGTTTGAAATGACAAAGTGCGATCCTTACACGGCAGTTAGCAACCGATATAGTGGAGATGCTGGGTTGCGGATCTGAACTGCAGGAACTGAGAGCAATGGCAACTTGTCACCAATTCGGACCACTCACTTGATATTTAGTCACAACAGGTGGCAAAAACAAGCAGTCGTTAGTTCCGGTTAAGCTCGGAGTTGTAACTTGTTGGAAGCCTTCAAGTGAGGGGAATGAGTGAGACGCTCAAGTGTAAAGCAAAATGTAAGCCGGCAAAATAGCAAGCGAGGGCAAAAAGATAGGTAGGACCGAGCGTGGATCGAACACGCGACCTAGGGATCTGCAATCCCTCGCTCGTACCACTGAGCTATCGATCCTTGTTATTGGATGAGTGACGGTCTTCAACCTTTGATATATAATCGTGACGTTTTCTTGCGTCGCAAGGATGCGTGAAGTTGAATCAAAACGTTCAGATAAGCGCCAGGAATGACTTGGATGGCATCCATTTGGGGACAACAATGGTGATTCGTTTCGAGATTGAGGCTTTAACCCCTGACTTACCCTCCATGCGGGTGAAATGTATGTAGGTAGGCAGTCACATCTCCTACTATTCCCAGCCTCTCTTGGCCAAAGCAACGTCCTACCTGTCCTGACGTCTTTCACCTGCACCTGAGGTACTCTACACAAACTGAGGAATTCTTGTCTCATCCCCATGGTTGGCCCTGGTCGTCCTTGTGCGTCAATGTGCATCATAATGGCTTAAAATAAATCCATTCAACGATTGCAACCGTCCAACTGCTTCTGCACTTCCCCCCGCCACCGATCCACAATCCCCCGACCACCTTTTGAGACCAAGAAAACGGGTGGACAAGACGGCGGTTGGTGTTGTTTCTTAGCCTGAGGGTACTCACACCACACCGACGCAAGGTACACCTTACCTTACCTCACATGCGTGCGACGTCCGCGCACAGAAGATCGCCCGCCTCCACCATTTCCCTTCCATTCACAACAGCCACGAGTTATCCATCCCACCAGCTCCTGCGAATACCCGTTACTGTGCCTTTTTTGGGATTGTTGTTGCTGCTTCTCCCTACATTGAAGTGTCACTGCAGTATTTCGTGTACCGTCCTCGTCCACGTCCCCGTCCTCTCACCTCATCTCGGCGCGCTCCGAAGCCATCCCCAGCCACAGCTGGCCATCTCCAAGAACCGTTATCAGAGACACAAACCGCAAAGCAAAGGCAGGTTCCCTCTCCTCCATCAATCATTCCGCGTACCTTGGTTGGCCGTAGGGGACCCCCTGTATCACCCCCCACTCCCAAGGCGCCTAGAGCTGTCCAGCAGAGCTCCTCCAGAGGCCGTGATTGTCCAGAAGCTCCGACACTCTGAGCGGCACAGGAGCACCACCCGAAAGGCCCCCTTGTCCCCAAGCCAGCCCAGCGGGCTGTGGGCAAGGCTAGGACTCTCTCTAGCAGGGGACCTTAGCAGGCTAAGGTGGCACCGGCGGTGGCTACTGGCTATCCTGGGCGCCTCTCTCGTGGTCCTCTCTGGCTGGCGTCGTCCGGGCGGGCGGTCTCTCCTTGTCTGTCTGTCTGTCTGTTCTGCTCTGGTCTGCTTTCTGCTCTCTGTGGTGGATCGCTCCCATCATTGAACCTCCTCCTGTGGCCTCACCTTTCTGCGGCACAAAACGCGTGAACTACACCTCGGTTTCGTGTCAAGTTTGCTCGCTCTGACCTTTCCTCTTTGATTTTATGCAGCCTTGAAACTTTTGTCGAGCGATTCGAGTCCCACCGTCGCTTACCTATCTCATCGCCAGCTTCACCGTCGCACTCCGAGCCCCCGTCCTCGCTTCGTCATTGTCGTTCCCCTCTCCTCGGGTTCTACTCTACATCTAGACGACTCCATCACAACCTCATTGTCCGCCATCCCATCCCGTATCTCGACCTGCGCCCCGGAAAATCACGAGTGAATTTTACGGCCGAACCTATTCCGATCCCTTCTACAACCCATCGCAACAATGGCTCAGCCCGGCGTGCAATCGTTGAAGGTTTGTCGGTCGCTGGTTGTCTGACGCAATACCTTGGGTGGCTGACCGCTGATGCAGTGTGTTGTGACTGGTGATGGTGCAGTTGGCAAGGTTCGTCTCGACATCAGAGCATCGCCGTCTGATGCGGTAGCTGCAAGCTCTTTACTGACTCTCCATCAAGACTTGTCTGCTCATCTCATACACCACGAATGCCTTCCCTGGCGAATACATCCCCACCGTGTTGGTTCCCGCTTTTTCCGCCGATAACATCCTGAACATCATGGCTAATGCAACCTGTGACACAGCTTCGATAACTACTCGGCGAGTGTGATGGTGGATGGCAAGCCCATTAGCCTGGGTCTTTGGGATACCGCTGGTCAGGAAGATTACGACCGACTGCGACCTCTGTCCTACCCCCAGACCGACGTTTTCCTCATCTGCTTCTCCATCGTCAGCCCCCCCTCTTTTGACAACGTCAAGGCCAAGGTACGATGAAACGACCATCGACGCAGCGAACAAGAACCCGAGTCCCGTTGACACAAGCTCTAGTGGCACCCCGAGATCGACCATCATGCGCCCAATATCCCCATCATCCTGGTCGGAACCAAGCTCGATCTTCGAGAAGACGCCGCTACACTCGAGTCCCTCCGCCAAAAGCGTATGGAGCCCGTGTCGTACGAACAGGCGCTGGCTTGCGCCAAGGAAATCAAGGCCTACAAGTACCTTGAGTGCTCCGCTCTGACTCAAAGGAACCTTAAGAGCGTTTTCGACGAGGCTATTCGGTAGGTTTTGTCCCGAGTTTGTGTCTGAACCATCTAACCAGGCTTCAGGGCTGTCCTTAACCCTCGGACTCAGACTAGCAAGGCCCCCAAAAATAAGAAGTGCTCGATCCTGTAGATATCCAACCTTGCACCACGCGCGGGTAGCTCACGCGCTTGTTTGATTTTCTCAACCAAGGCGTCTCGACGACGCAAAATGACATGACGGCTCTGGACAAATGATCGACGATTTGGCGATACAAAGACGGCGGCTATAACGGAATATCCTGGGGGAGTTTCTACTCTAAAGGAAACCCCTCAACCTCTCACACACAACTTAAACAGCTACAACTGCATATCATGATGGTATATGCGAGGCGGTTCTTGAATGACTTTTGGTCCTTTCTATCTGCGGTTCAATTTTTATCTCCACATTTTTTCTGTTTGCTCATATCTCTCACCTGTTTCCTCCTCGCGGAGGAGTTTATACCGACGTTGCGAGTAATTCAAGAACCGGGTTGCATTTTTGGGGCATTCTATTCTGCATGACTACTGCACCGTGACGCTATGATGGAGAGAGACGAGCGAGATGGCTTGTTTGGACTTTGTGACTGCTTTGTGTTGATTGTGGACTGTTGAATCTACGAGTTTAAACATTGCCTTGCTCCCCATGATCGATTCAGCATGCCCTTCAGTTGGCCATCATGGCTTAGAATGGACTGGCTTCGGAATCTCCGTTCTACAAATGAAGATGTCTTTGTTTCATTGGCCTCAGAGGCAAGTGGCTGACCTTCAACTTGGGTGTAAGTTGCCGGCGTGGACTATGGCTGATGGATGAGAAGTCTAATGTAGGCGAGTTCCTTATCCTTCATCATGAGTTCAAGTCATGGGAGACGGGCTTGCGATTCGTCTAGAGAGTTGAGGTTGACCAGGGTTTAAGATTGGTAGAAACGCCTTTGACTTTGTTACTGGTAATATCTCGAATAGACATGATGGCAATGGATAGTTTCATCACTGGTAGTCACTCATGATCTGGATAGGTATACAGCCTTGCGAGGTCATGATCCAATTCCTTGGGGTATCTCTCTATCTTGTACGAAGTAAATGCACACCAACTTTTGTGTATCCGACCAAAACTTGATTCATTAGACTGCTTCAAGGACAACATTACGCTTCCTCCTCATGATAACTATGCGCCAGGCTCAAAATGACGACGCAGCCGGCGACGATCTCTGGCATTGAGGTTCTACCAAGCATTACCGGGGACACGACCACGACGGCTAGGGTGGATGGCGTCTTCCATGTGCTGCTCCTGGTCGGTGTTGGCTCTGGCCTCCACCTTGGCGTTCTTCTCACGCTGGATTCGCTTGGTGCGGTTCTCGTCGAGCTTGCGGTTCTTCTCTTGGATCTTTTCCTGGCGGCGCTTTGTCTTGCCACCTCCACCAGCACTGTTACACAGAGGGGTCAGCCATCATGTTTCCGAAACTGAGTTGCGAGCGTTGCGATTTGTCAATGGCTTTTCCTGCGGGCGGGCTTTTGCTGTTCATGCATATGACCACTCATGAAGAGATACACGGGCCGCATCGGTCAGGTGGTGATGAGCGTGACTCAACGGGATGTGACCAAGCAAGCCATGGAGGCGGATTTGGAGTGTTACACAAGGCACACTAAGAGGAGGAAGCAAACCGCAGGAAATGTGATGCATCAAGAGAGAGGGGGGAATGAGTAAGATAGAGGGGGGGTGTATGAGTGAGACACATGAGAAGGAAACAGGGTTGAAAAGAAAAACTCACGTCAACTCGACATTTATGCGACGCGCGGGAGAGACACCATCCTCAAACATGGAGTGGTGGAACTTGTCGAGGCAGGTTCGCATATGCCAGACTTTGGCGAACTCGACGAAAGCGAAGCCCCGGCATGGCTTGGAGTCATTGGGGTCGCTCATGCAGCGGACGTGGATGGGGGAGAGCGAGGCAAAGTGGGCTTTGATGGTGTCGGCGGTGGCGGTGAAGGGGAGGTTGCCGACAAAGACGATGTGGCGGTCCGCCTTGGAATCGGCGTCGGCAGCGGCCGTGTCCGTTTCGGCGCCGTTGGGTACGGCCTCGTCGTTGTTGTTCTTGGTAGTGGTTTCGGAAGAGGACTTCTTGTCCTTCTTGCTCTTCTTCTTCTTGCTGCTGGACTCGTCGTTGGCTTCAGCATCAGCAGTAGGCTCCTCCTCTTGTTGTTGTGATTCCTTGTCCTTGTTCTTCTTATCCTTCTTCTTCTTCTTCTTTGCGGCCTTGTCCGAATCTGCGGCGTCTGCAGTCGCAGAAGCGGGCTTGACATCGGCATCAGCCATTGGAGAATCCTCAGCAGCAGCAGCAGGCTCGTCCACCACCTCCTCCTCTTCGTCGTCTTGCTCGGGGAGGTCCTGGAGGTTCTTGCGCTTGTCCTTTCGCTCCTTGCGCGACTCCTTCTTGTGCTTCTTGTCTTTCTTTTCCTTCTTGGCCTTCTTCTTCACGTCGGTGGCATCGTCGTCGTTGCGCTTGCGCTTCTTGGGGGGAGCTTCGACTTCGATGGGAGTGACATGCTTGTCCTCAGCCTCGACGGCCTCTCTTGCGCGCTTGCTCTTCATGATTGCGCCGTGTCGTGATCGGATTGGGAGTCAAGGTAGATAGAGATTGTAGTGTGGTGTACTTTTGCGCAAAGGCGGCAGGAAAAAAAATTATGCAGGATCTGCTTTTTTGCCAAGTCAGCACAAGCCTCTTTTTTTTTCTTGCTTCCTTGTCCGACGTAGCAAAGACGGGCTATAGGGTGGCTTTTGGAACAAGACACAATCAATTGGTTCGACTTACAGACAATCACAAACAAGTCAATTAGTGACACCGGTTGGCAGGCTGCAGGATACTGCAAGACACGGGCCTGGAGAATGGATGGGGCCCGAATGAGGTTTTCCGGTCTGCACGAGGCAAGGAAATGTTCCGTCCCGACTAACTAGTACTGCCAGCGGGCCACTCAGCCCGGGCTAGAGCAAAGGAGTGTGTGTGTGACTTGGTGCTTGCTGCTACTGCTGCACGCGCGCTGTAGTTGGGGCCGACGTGGGATTGGAGATTTGAGGAGGATCGATCTGCGAGTGCCAAAACGTGCAGGAAAAGTGAGAGGTGAGTGGGATTGCTTGCTCACAAGGGAGCTAAGGAAGCGGGAGATGCCGAGACGGACGACCTACGGAGGATTTGGGGATTTCTGGGACACTACACCACCCACGGGACGGGAGTCTAGATAAAAATAACATGTTGACGTAGGTTACAGTACAAGACATGAGACCAAATATGAAACTGTATTGTTTCTGTTGTTTCTTCATCAGTTATCATTCATTAGCTTAGTTGTCAAATGCCAACTGTCAACTAACCACCATGGCGTCCAATTTTTTCTCTCTACCCACGGCATGGCACCCGTTGCTTTCTTTTTCCCATTTTCATCCCCCCCCTTCCCTTCAGCTCTGTCGAAACTTTTCTTTTTCCTTATTTCCTCCTTCGCCGCCGTCTCACACGTATCTCACTAATCTAATCTGCATCATGCACGTACATACATGTTGTCGTACAGTGCTAGTTCAGTCCACAGACCAGACTAGGGTTCTGGGTGGTAAATCCAATCCCCCATGCCCATGCCATTCCATCATATCCTTGCCATCCATGCTTCTCTGTCCCAGAAGCAAAGCTCCGTAGCGGGGCCGCCCATCGTCGACGGCCGTTGTCACTGGCCCCTCTCAACCGACTCCAGACCCTGGGCCGCGACCCTACGACATCGACACCCTAGTTCATTCCCGGCGCAGTATCGAGGACATCTCTCCTCCTGCGTCCCAGAAGATGCGGTGGACGTTGATCGGCTGGCTATCCTCCCTTCTTTCAGCCGCTGTGCAACCCCGGAGCTGTCGGCTGTCAAGACGGCACTGCATTACAAAACCTTGCTGCTTTGTTGTAAGTGGTTGATTCGGGGGTGTTCCATGTGACAACCATTAAAATTTTTTTTGTTCTTGACTCTCTCTCGTCGTGAAACCCCAGTCCATCCATCCATCCATCCTTGGGGATTTCCAGCTGTCAGCGCCGCTACCAAAGCATGGCTACCTGACGTAGGCAAGGTGACGCCCATACGCAAGCCAGAGTCAAGTGCCAACTGCAGCTTAGAGGCACACTGTATTATTGGGAGACGGACCGGGAGTTGGTGCACATTGACGCAGCTGAAAGGTCGAGGGTCTATGGTTGGCGCCCATCCAACTTGCTCAGGACCATCCTCTTATATCCAAGGGATACGATCCTGAATACTAAACTACGATTCCATGGTCGATGGATACGGTCAGCTGGGATACCAACTATTGAACTTAATCACCGTTCGGGCGAGTCATTCAGCTTACCCGGAGCAAAAGGAACGAAACCGAGATGACAGAGAGGCAAGAAAAAAAGAAGGTGAGGCCCCTAGGGGCTGTTCAACGGCCGGCCTCTTTGCCTCGTGGTCGGTCGTCCTAGTGGGTTGAGGTGAGAAAAGCAAAAAAGCTCCGTGCTCCTAGAGCCAAGGTGAGCGGACAACAGTGTGAATTTGTAGACACACACTGGGATAGACGGTCTGGTACCTTCCTGCGCCGCAACTGACAGCCGTGGAGTGCGTGTGGAGGGGGAAAAAGGAAAGGAAGGCACCACCCCTGTCGGTCTGTCCCTTGTCCCTGCCCCATGCTCAATGCCCCATCATCCATACCGCAGCCTTCAAACCCATCTCATCCCCGTCTTCCATCATCCATCTTTCATCATCCATTGACTTGACTCGGTATCCCATATCCACTCGAATTGAATGAATGAATCTCTTTTTACTCTTCTCCTGCTGCCGTCTCCGCCATCTCCGCTTCTCTCCGTCCCGGGTCCGCTTGGCTCTTCTTTTTTTACGCCTCCCTACGCTACAGTCCTTGTCCTGTACCACCCCTTGTTTTCCCCTCCGTCCCTCCGGCCCCCCGTCTGTCTAGTTGCTGCAGCCAGCAACACTGCAAAAGTTGCTTTTCTCTATGCCATTTGACTGTATTCACTCACTCTACAGTATCCGTATCGTATGCCAGCCCGGCCCAGGCGCAGACTCACACACCAACCCAACCCAGCGGCCGACAAGGGGCATGCGCGACATGCAAGCTCCCGTCCATGTCTTGTTTCTGTCTCTCCTAGTGTCTTCCTCTTTGCCTCCCTCTCGGTTCATGTCCTGCTGGCGCTCTGCTCCGCCACTCATCCCCCAGCTCAGCCAGCCAGTTCAGCCGGCCAGACAAGAAGCCCAACCAGCGTTGCCAGCATCACTCATGGTCAAGGTCATTGCCATGGCATGGACGTAGTAGTCGCGGCAAGCAAGCAAGCAAGCAAGCAAGCATCAAGTACCAGCTGGCAAGCAGTACAGCACGCGAGATGAGGCCCGCCGCGCACCAATAGTCTAGCCATACCCGCTCCAACCCGAGTCTATGCAGCGCTTTTCTCTGCATCGCTCAAAGTCTGCATCTTGCTTGCTTCTTATATACTCAACGGGTTCCCGGGGGTGGGTGGCCACCCGGAATCTTCAGCCTTTTCTCTGCTACGCTCTCCCCTGTCTGTCCGTCCCTTCGTCTCCATATTCTTCTCTCTCATATCTACCATAAACCTCTCTCACACACCTCCTTCTCTTTCTCTCTTCCTTCTTCTCTTTTCTATTCCATCTTCTCCTTTTCCCACGACCTCCACGTCAACCTGCCAACTTTTTGTCCTTCCGTGTGACAACCAGGCTGTCTGCGTCCTCCACCCTGGCCAACCACTTAGAAGAGCCTCGATTTTTCTCTTCCTCCCACAATGCAGTTGACGTGGGACCTGGGAATGGACCATGTCCGGTCCTGGGTCCTCAGCGGCGATTATGAGCTGGACGACTCTTTCGATCGCCCCTTTGCCTGGAGTTCTACCATTGTCACTGGTCTCTCCGAGGCCGCCATTGTTCCTCAGCCTGATGATGCAAGTGCTCGTTCAGACGCTGGTGTAGACACTGAGACCTCTCTCGCTTCAGAGTTGACTCCAGCTTCCAGTGCTCAGACTTCGTCTCCCTCTCTCTTTAAGCCCGTCCCAGCCTTGAAGGAGCAGCAATTCCTCTCTGTGGCGGACCATGTTGACGACCCTTTGATCCCGAAGCAGAAGGACATCCGCCGCATCTTCAACAATGGCCGTCAGACTTGGCAACACTTTCTCAGCCAGGCCCTGGCCCTACCAAGAGGCTTCTTCCCCCCCGGCCTAGACCCGTCCATCATGCTCCAGGATATGCCGCCGCTCCCCAACACGGTCCCGTCAAAGGGCGTCCTGGCCGGAGCCCCCACCTGGCTCGTCCCGGAGCCCGAGCCCTGTCAACCGCCGCCCGCTCAACCGTCCGCTCGGGACCGCCCACCACACCTTGACCTCAACAAGGTTACCGGTACCACGAAGTATTTCCGCCTCTCCTACCCCGAACCCATCGACTGCCTCATCTCTTCGGATCCGAGCGCCTCCCACTATGGCAATCCCTCTGGCAGCGCAGACGCGTCCAACGCACCGCAAGGCCTTGCCATCTTGACCATGTGCTGGTCCTACATCTTCTCCACCCGGCTACTGCAACTCCAGAAGAGAAGGGCCCACTTCACCGACTCCTGCCTCCGCCCAATCCCGATCAACGCGGTTGGAGACCTCGCGCAGAGCGAGATCCTGGTTCAGCTCCCCGGCGAGGCCTCCTTGCGTCTAGTCCATTGGCTCTCTGCCATTCTGGCGCCAAAGCCGGGCTGGACTCCTGATGACGAAGGAGGTGCATGCTCACCTTGGGATGCGCGATGCACGGGAGATGTGCGGTTCGTCATTGCTACCGAAGAGCAGGTCACAATTGACCCTGATGCTGAGCCTCCGAGCCCATCGGAGGCTACCGAGCTGCTCATTGAGTTTTGCAATTTGTTCGGCATCGGCCATGAACCCTGCCGATCTAGAGATCCTAGCCCCCTGTCGCCCATCAAAGCTGCCTTCCTTGCAACCCTCGCGATTCCATTCTATCGCATGGCAAAGCTGCAGCCACATCTTCCTAGACCGTCTCTGAAGTTGCGCAAGACAACGGGGCTAGATGAGGGCCAGAAGACGGACATCCGGCGGTATACTGGGGAAGCCCACTACTACATGACGCTGAGCATGCACCCTTACGCTCTGGGCCCAGTCCTCTGGAGCATCTTTTGGCAGCCCGACATCCAATGCAACCTTGTCAGCCCGTGGCTGGCTGCCATCTCCAGCGTCATCCGCCCCGCCTTCAACTACTGCGACTTTGAGATGCTGGTAAAGATCTTTGCGCTCCGCCGACCCCGCGTCGCGCTTTGGTGGCACGGCCTCTTCCTGCTTGGCAACCCCAAGATCCTTGACTTTATCCACAACTACCTCACAACCCTCGATGAGGGCTGCTTCTACGACACCCTGTCTCGCCCCGACATCGTCACCGCCGCTTGGACAGGGGCTCCCCAGTCATATCAGGATGACCTCTCCTCCACCGCCTACCATCATCTCAATGATACCGTTCCCCGCGCTGCTCTCTTGCAGCACCGCCACACGCTGACCCTCCGCGACCCGTGGCCTCTCTTCTACGGATGGCGACCGTTTGGATCCGTTCCGAAGGACACCATCGAGCCGGATCTCTACCCCTGGCTGGAACATGGACACAACCGTGAGTATAACCACTGGACCTGGTGGTCCAAGGATGATGCTTCTGTTGAGCCATCTGTGCATGCCGGTTACCGCAAGGAGACTGGACGTTTCGACCCGACTGTCCCCGACAACATTGAACTTCTTCCCGCCCACGACTCCTCGGCCCCTCTTCCTCCTGCTACCGTCCTGCCCATTGCCTTTGAGCCCTCGCGACGAGCCACTCTGCAGATGATCAACCACTCGCTTGGCAACATTGTTGGCGAACGCAGCGTCAGCACTGCTGTAATTCCTGATCTGAAGCAGTCTCACCCCTGGCTTAAGGACTGGACGCCTGTCTAAACATCTATTCCCGCATCGCATGATACCTCATCTGTTTTCAGCATTCTTATTCTATCACCCTTGCATCCTTATCCCCCACCTTTTGATGAACTATGACGGATACGAGAAAACGACGTTCGTGGCAGATGGGACTGCTTCTTTCAAGCCTGGGGACAAGGGAGGGCTTTTTGGCCCCGAAACATAGTGGAGGAGGCGCGTCTTGGGTTACTAAAAGGAGGACTAATTGGGACAAACTGGTTTGTTGTTGTTTTTGGACCATGGCGATGGGTCATGCATGTATTGATATGGGTTTTGCTTCTGGATTCCCGCTGTTGCATCTTTTCTCCCTTTTGTCTTGCTTCCTGGCTCATGGCGCTTCGAGGGGCGTCTTTTACGGCGCCCCCAGCTCGGGTTGCTTGTGTCATTCAAGGTGTCTTGCTGGATCTTGGTGTTTTGGGTTTTATTCCAAGAGTTGTCCTGGTCCAGGCAAGCTAGCTAGGTGCTTTGTGTCAGTAGATATGTCAAATACCCGACGACCACGTCTCAGTGGCTTCTCAACTTGATGCTCCATCTTATCATTTTCCAAGTGACTCGCAAGTTCAAGGCTGCAGACGAGACATTGCGAGGGCCATTGTGAGCCAAACCATCAAGTTCATTATGTTGTCGGGATAATCTAGGTCTACAAGGATATTATCATTACGAGGTAACAATCGACTCCACGATATCTATCTCACCACCAATCAATGCAATATCCCGGGTCAAAATAATAACATCATTGAATCTCGGACAGTCCCCTACACCTCTATCGTGCTTCTTCCATTAACAAGAAATCATCATTGTCCGCCAGGCAACTCAAGGTGAAGAGGGCGAGAATGACGATGGCGCAATACCAAAGTGAAGGTTGAGATCGTCCTGCCGAGCCTGCGACAACTAGGGGCTCTGGAGTGACACCTGAGGGCGGATCTGATCGAATGAATGTTGACGTTAGATCAGGGCCAGAATCAGAATTCGGAGCCTCAGAGTTGATAGAGCCTCTGGATTCTTGACCAGTCTCCTGTCTTCGGGCGATATCAACCCCGGCGTTTCCCACGAGCTGAGGCGGCAATCGGTCCAATGAGGCGTCTTCCGTTGGCTAGACGGTGATGACCCTCGTTTGGGTGATTTCGACCTTCGTGGGAGCAAGCACCGTGATGACTTGAGGTCCACGATCAGTGTACGGAACAGTAGGGTCCTCCGAGGGGTGGATGGCTTTGATAAATTCGGTTGTTGTTGGAGGATCAGCTCGAATGAACGTTTCTGAGGGAGGATCTGCTCGGATGAATGTTTCGGTAGGTTGGTTTGAGCTTGTCACTGGAGGAGAGGGATGCCTTGATGCTGCAGGATCTCCAGGCGCTTGAGGATTCCCGTCATTCTGTCCTTGGCCGCCGTTACTTGGAGGAGCTTGTGGACCATTGGGGGACTGGCTGTTGTGTGAACCAGGAGACTGAGCAGGAGAGTTTGCAGTTCCAGGGTCAAGTGGTTTGCCACTACCAGGGCTTGTCGGGCAGTTGCCGTTGCATGAAGGCACACCTTCGCTACTATTGTCGTCTTGTGCCGAATCAGATCCCTGACCATCATTACCGCCAGGACCCGGAGGTACCTTGCCATTTGGAGAGGACTCTTGGCTATAAGGCACAGGTCCGTTTTCTGGGGTTGATGGGCTGCCTGAGCATGGGCCAAGGCTCTCATCACAGGGGGATCCGTTTTCATTGGGCGAAGGATTTGTGCCTCCTTGCGTAGGCGGCGATCCAGCATCTGTCGGAGGTGCAGCAGTGTTGCTGGCAGGAGGAGGACCTGGTGGTGTTGGGACAGTTGAGGAATCGATAGCCCCTGGGGCAGGTCCATTTGAGCCGGTGATAGGACAAGAAGAACTCTCTGCACCCCCAGAGCAATCTCCTGGAGCATTGGGAGACATAGGAGATGATGGAGGTCCAGCCGGAGACGAAGGCTGTTGTGATCCGGGCGGCGCTTCAGCAGAGCTGCAACTGCCACTTGGGTCGGATCCTGAACAGGCTTGTCCACTACTATCGCCTGGAGATGGACCAGTTTGGGGGCTTCCTAGGTTTCCTGTAGGGTCGCCACCATCAAGCCCAGAGCTGGGGTTGGGAACCGAAGGCGGTGCTGAGGCTGTTGAAGGTTGACCGGGGACGGGACACAAAGAGGGTCCATCTGCAGGACAGTTTGGATCACCTTGACCTGGCACAGGAACGACAGGGCTAGGTGCCGGTACTGGTTCTCGTGATGCTAGGGGCGCTGGAGGAGCCGGAGGACTTGATGTGGCACTATAGCTAGGTGAACCGTCAGCTCGCTCAGGGCATTCTCCTGGGTTCTGGGCTTCTTGAGAGGGGACGACTGGAGTCCCAGGAGGTCCTTGATTCTGATTCCCGCAAGCCGGGTTGTCGGTACCAATGGTGCAGCCTACTGGGTTGTCGCCTTGGCTTCCGGGAGGTGATTGTGAGGGAGAGTTTCCTGAAGCCCCAGAGCCAGGCTCAGGAGTATCAGGAGTAACGCCATCTTCGCAGTCGTCACCAGCTCCTTCTTGAGAACTCGTCTGGCCGGGCACTCCAGCATCGCCGGCAGGAGTCGAAGGGCTTGGGTTCTGGGCCGCTGGTGCAGAGACAGGCTGAGATGGAGGCTGGCCTGGTGATTCTTGATTTGAACCAGAGGGTGGGCTTCCGGCATTGTCCCCAGGACCAGCGCCAGAGCCATCATTTGGGCTACCCAATGTTCCTTGATCGGGGCCAAGAGGCGGAGTGCCGGCATCGGTTCCAGCACCATTACTTGGGTTACCGGGCACAGTGTTTGGGTTTGTAGGGGAACCGTCGGCTGGATTGGGAGATGGAGCATTCGGTTGACTGTTAGTTTGGCTAGCTGGAGAGGAATCACCGTCGTTGGGCGAGCTTCCAGAAGGATGCGTAGCCTGTCCATTGGTTGGAGCCCCTGAAGGGCTGTTGTTTGAACCCTCAGTTGCTGGATCGCAGTCTGCATCTACGGCTGCTGGGTTGCCAACACCGTTGCTAGGATTGTTGCTGCCCCCGGGGTTATTCGAAGCAGCGTGTGTGAAAGCCCCTGACTGGCCACCTTGTGATGTAGAAGGACCTGCTGGCTGGGATCCGAGGATGGGGTCTGTGTTACCGGAAGGTGGACTAGAATCAAAGTTGGGATCTGTGCTGCTGTCAGGTGGGCTGGGATCGAAGTTGGGATCCGTGTTGCCAGCGAGTGGACTGGGCCCAAGATTAGGATCACCAGCTCCAGCCCCAGGAACGAGAGGAGAATCACCAGTGGGAGGAGGCTGGGGAATACCAGAAGGGGCAGATTCGGGAAGTGACAAGGTCAGGACGCCGTTGGAGCCGGCCGTACAGTCGACAGCAAGGGTGAATTGGTTGCCAAAGGCAAAACGGCCCGTGTCAAGTCGAGGAGCCAAATGAGAGAACCGTCGCGGGGCGAGGCTCGCATGCTGTAGTTCGACAGGTAGAAGGTCGGTAATGAGAGCGCCGTAGTTGGAACATGCGGAGATGGTAAATGCCAGAGCAGGGCCGTAGTCTTCTCCACAAGAACTAGCCAAGCACAAGAAGAGTTTCTGGTGATTGGAGTCAGCACACTGTCAACAAAATGACCAGTCTCCAACGTACCCTTTGCTTGGCCATGTCCATGCAAACAACTTTGGTGGGTATGTTGTGATGGCTGGTGAAGCGGTAACGAGTAAGGCCGCGAGAGCAAGTAGTAGCACATTCTGTAGTCTTGTCAACTAAGCCTGTCAACGAGAGGGTCAAAGGTACTCACCTGGTACAGACATGTCATGACTATGTACAGAGCCAGTGACAAGGCTTGACAGCATCAAGCCTGTGGCGAAGTAAGACTTCATATCGTGTTCGTGTCTCAAGAGACTGAGTAAAGGAAGAGTTGAAGCAAAGGGAGTAGTTGTTGCGTAAACGACAGTGGCCGAAAGAAGCGGCTGGGTGAAAGAGGAGAAGGTTGCCAAAAAGAGCACCGAGAGTCGTCAGGAGCGACAATCGCCAAAAAGAGGAGTAAAGTCCAAGAAAAGAGTTGTCAAAGGGGTTGAAATTGACCACAGTCACAAAAAAGAGGTGGTAAACGACAGTCACCAAGAAAATCTGAGGTAAACGACACACCAAAAAAGTAGCCAGCGAAGAACGCGGCGAGTCCAAAAAGGGAAGCAAGAAAATGGTCCAAAAACGGGCTTGTGAGTGAAGGTGAGGTGATGGATGATGTAGAGAAGAAGAGAAGAGAGAGGAGAGAGAGTGGGCGAGATGAGAATAAATGGCCGCTGAAGCTGTCATGGGAGAAGGAAAGTGCTGATCTCAGAGGATGGAAGGAGGTGTGTGGGTGTTGTTGCCCGGGAAGGTGCAGAGTTGACTGAGGAGGAATGGCAAGAGCATCCTCCTTGGGTCTTGGTGACCATCGCCAACTGGAGCAGACTCAGATGAGGAAGCGGGCAAAGATGTGGACTGCCAAATGAATACGCCGTTGAGACCACAGAACTGACAAGAAAGAGAAGCAGAAACAGGAACAAATCGATTGCTGTCAATTCTGTTTCATGGGTATCGTATCTAATAGAACAGCAATGCCAGCGGCTTCTTCTCATCTCCATACCGATCTTTGAACTCCTTCCGCGCCAGGAACTTGGCAAGCGGCATCATGGTGTCCTTCATGTCCATGACGCCACGCTTCTTCTGGTCGATGTGGGAAGCATCCACGACCAGCCGCTTCAGGTTCTCGAGGGAGAGTGCGCCTATGAGAGTCAGTCCCTTGGTTCTTTCTGGCGTGGTAGAAGCGACTTACCGTTGTCGATAAGGTCCATGAGTCGGGCAGGTGTGCCGACGGCGATGCCAGTCCTGTGGCCCTGAAGGAAGCTGACTTGCTCTTCGACTTTCATGTGCTTGGCGAACTGTTCCATCTTATCAGCAATTGACCATGCAAACAGGACACAGGATAAAAATGACCAGCTTGGAGATTGTGTTGTCCTTGTTCTGAAACTTGCGCATCGACCTGATTTCTGTCAGCTTCACGTCTTGGCTCTCAGACGGCAATGCGCCTCGTACCTCACGATGTCAGCCGCTCTCAAACCCGCTCCTGCAACGATGAGCGTGTGAGGCGAACCCTTCTTCTTGGGCGACTTCTTCAGACCCTCGGGGTTCTCCGAGACGCTTTCCAAAAAGTCGGGGAACTTGTCCAACGTCCTCGCCTCCTGCCATGAAGTCGTGTCTTGGATGGCGTTGGCTGTCGCATTGTTAGTAGGCACATTCGATAGAAGAGTGTAATCTCAGCATTACCTGAAACGGTCAGATCAGAGATTTCAACAGGACTCAGATCGCTGCCGAATCGACTCAGTTTCTGAGCCAGATGGTCCGCCAAAAGCTGGTTGTCCATTTTTGTAAACAGGATGTTGAGACCGAGCTCAGTGTCGAGAGTGTCATCATCCGGAGCATTGGCCTTTCTCTTCTTATTCTTCTTAGGCTTGGGCTGAGTAGGGTTGTCCTCCGCTTGCCGCTTTTTTGATGCCGACATGGTGATTGTTTCTGTGGTTTGGTGTTTCCTTGCAAGATTGTAAGAGTTCGTCGTGGTTGAGGCGTCAAGAAATTTTATGTTTTGCACAGTGCCAGAGTTTGATCATGGCTGGAATGGCGCTAGGGTGCCTAAATTCGCACAGTTTCTGGCACTGTATCTAGGACACCAGATCCACCAAGAGTTCATCATGAGGAAAGCAGACAGATGGGCTCATGATGAGTGAAAAGACATTCTTCTATATCAAGCCGGATCATGGGGTTCACCTTGCTTCAAGTACGTAGTAGATAGTTGTTTAGATTTTGTTCTACTTAAAACCTCTTCAAGGTCATTAATTCCCCCTGTTTGGTACGACAAGAAACCAGACATCCTCCTCTTTGACGCGCGTCTATAATATCCCTAGAACCCTTACGCCAAGTAATACTAGCGCCTGACCCACAAAGCAATATCCTTCAGTATCCTTACTCTCCGTAGCAGTCGATGCTTAGAAGATGCTGTTGACAATGTTTCCTCCGATCGTGGCACCAGCACCAAAGATGGCAGCGTTACCCAGCTTCTTACCAAACTTCTTGCCGTACTGTCCCATCTTGTTCTCTCCCTCCTGTCCCTGCTGCTGACCTGAACCCTCGGCGACAGCCATGGGTGGCACATGTGAGTTGTAGGGGTTCTGCTGAGCGGGCGGGCCGTGAGACGGCGCAGGGTATCCGTACTGAGGCTGGGGAATGGCGGCCTTCTTGGTCTCTTGCTCGACGAGAACGTAGTTGCGGGGGAAGATACCCTCCTGGCCAGTGCGATCGTTGCGGCCCATCCACCAGTCCTGGTTCATATACTCGTAAACGGCGATCTGGTCATCCTTCTCGAACGAGAGATCGCGGCCGTCAGAGCCAGCGTAGCGGTACAGGGCGCGGGCCTGGGCGACGGTGGGCTTGACGTTGCGCGCGGGGACGCCGGGAGGAGGCGTCTGCTCGTACGCGGGTGGCGCGGGAGAGGGGGCTTTGTCGACCTTGAGGGCCTCAAAGGCCTTGGTCGGGGGCTCGTGGGAGGGAGTAGGAGTTGCGGCCTTGGCGGCAGCGTTGTTGTTGTTGGAGGCGCCGGTTGCGGTGCGGAGAGGGCCAGAGAGCGAGGACTCGGGAGGGAGAGCGGTGTTGATGGTCTCATAAACGGAGTCGTCAATCACGCCTTTTTCGAGGAGGTTCTCGAGTTCCTGAATGGTGTTAGAGGATCGCATGCAATGGCCATACGCTATTCCAGAGGAGATAGCAAGTGTGGCCGATGGGGAGGGAGGCTATTCACATTCTTGATGTTCCGAAGCGACCGGTTCACCTCGATGATGGTCTGGCGATCAGCAGCCATGGTTGTAGGTGTTGCGCCGGGGCGAAATGGATATATTGCTGGATAATGTGAACAAAGGCAGAAATATCAGTCGCGGCGATGAATGATTGCTTTACGGAAAGCGAAAGTGATGACAAGATGTCAAAGCCAGTTAGATGACGGAGGAGAGTTTCATGACCTGTTCAAAGTCCGGAGAGAGCACGAACAAGAGAACGGGACCAGACCCCTACAAAATAAAGCGGGCGGATTGAGGCGGTGCTGCCCCTCGCCGAGACGGGGAGACTTGGCATGCCGGCTTCCCGACCCAATCACGGGGTTGGGCCACTCGTAAACGCCGCGAGGCTCTATGATGCGGTGTAACCGAGTCGGTATTTCATTCCGATGTACGCGTATCTTTTAATTAACTTGTTGGTTTGAATGAAGTCATTAGTGAATACAAAATAGGCTTGAGTGATGCCAGGTTGTGAGATACCCTCAATTCTTAACACACTGCAAACCAAGGCGCGCGAGTGAGGATATATATGAGTTTCAAGAGAACTAGTTAACTACTTGGAAGGATAGCAAATTAAGGTATAGAATTTTCATAAAAATACTACAGTGATCTAAAGGGGTTCTCTCTATTTTATGTATTAACCCAGGTGAAAGGGTACAACCAACAGTGAAGAAAACGCGGGAAACGACATCGCCTAACATGAATCCTTCTTGATCCAGCAAGTCGGAGTATTTGATCACCAATGAAGAGTAGGCTACAAGCAAGCAACTGTAGAAACTTCAAGTTTACCACATCCAATACTTGATGGGAATAAACGTCAATTGACTAAGAGTACCACAAACAATCAGATACCTAGCTATCCGTATATCCATCACCATCCTCGAAAGGGACTTGCCACGTATTGTCGAGAGGAGCAACTAACTATACTCTGCTCTACTATACCCTATGATCTCAAATATTAAATACTATACTTTGCTTTATTATACCCTGTGATCTCACTGTATTGTGCATTGTTTTGCTAACAATGACCTGTCGGCTGTGTCCTGGGACGGCCAGGGCATCCGAATGGCGCCCCCTACCAACAGACTATGACGACTTCCCAGTACCTATGGAGAACATAGGCGCGACAGTGAGCTTGGGAGATAGTAGGGCCAGCCCACCAGCAAGACAGATAGTGTGTCTCTTGGTGATCAAACACCGAGATGAAGACCTAGAGTCACTCTTTCATTCAAACTCCATCGAATGCTGGGTCAGAATCTTCCAGGCGAGGGAACTCGCCCCCAGAAGCCTGGTACAGGCTGAATCCGCTCGCTGGCTTGGGGGCTGCTGCACCATACTAAAGCCCTGCTGTCGCCGCTGTCGTGGATGTGCAGGGCGCCGTTGTCGGGTCGTCCCGCTAGGCTGCTCTCTCCCTGGCCTGCGGAGGGGTAGGGAGGTACCAAGGGTCGAGGACGAGGAGCTTCCATTGGAGCAGGAATTGCACGTCGAGTCTGGGCCCATCGTTCAGCCTGCCCGGAGCACAACTCCCAGAGAGCCAGGTGTTATTCTGTAGGAAATTACAGCGGCCTTGAAATACGTCACCTTTCCTACTGGAATTCTATAGCAGTTGTAGGTAAGGGACGCCAGTCATGTGTGGCTTGGCAGGTAATAGTATATATTATTGCTGAGTCAATAATCCATACGAGAAGTCGGCCATGTTACTGGCAAGATGTGGCAGGGTAGTGTTACCGATAAACCGTCTCTTCTGATGACACAAGAAGACGGCCAGTCCTCTCCAGGACAGATCGAAGATCCAGTTGTCCCGCCTGCGTTCATGCGCCACTGAGCGACGTCTACCAGAGATGACTTCCGCCCTTCGCCGCAGTGAGGCTTCCCGCGTACTTCTTCCAGGTTGATTTGTCGGTTCCAGGTGTATCTCCGTTGGGCCCAGAATTTGCCGGCGTCTACGTGCGTCCCTCAATACTGAGCTAGGGAAAAGCGATGACAAGGGACGATGTCAATTACTTATATGACGCCTCACGGTTACATCCGAACATCGCGAGTTCAACCTGCTCCTTTGCTTTGGTCGGCCGCGCGCCCACCGTAATGCTCCGAATGGCTCCATATGATATTGTCTCTCGTAGCCTGTTATGGGTGCTTGTCGCGCCCCTGCGAAGCTTGCGGACCTCTTCGGCAAGGTCATCTTGGTCATACAAGAGGACATGCCGATAGGCATTAGGGGCGCTGCTTTGTTCATTCGGTTGGAGGTCTCTGCGGAAAGCAGCTATCGTGATCTCGTTGACATGTTGTTGATTAGTTGACCGGTCGTTGATTGGTTGACTGGCTGGTTCTGGTTGTTGTTGGTCGTGGTTGAACCTCTTCTCGTGAGGATCATGGAAGCGATTCTGACCTCTTTATTCACCGTTGGATAGGGTAAAAAGTGGCATCTTGTTCCTGAGATCTGGGCGCCTTGGCCCATCTGGTAGCTTCATTGAAATCCTCGCGCTTCTAGCAGGGCGAGCTTCCATCCGCTGACAGTGAGTCTAGGTCGATGAGGCGGGAAAAGATGGCATCATCGCCTTCATTTTCGGAGACCTGGGCGACATCCTCGTCAACGTTGTTGCACCACTGATCGAAGCCATCCGCAGCAGAGACCCCTGTAGCTGGAGTACGTCGCGGTGCCAAGGGCGCGGTGTCTTCGAAACACACGAGAAACCTCCACTAGTTTTTCTCTCTCGGCGGACGAGGGCGTCCTCAAAGGACCTTGGAACGGGCTCTGGCATGCGATCCCAGACACAACGGCTTAGTCCAATCTTCAAGACGGCTTAGCACGTCAAAGACAGGGCGTATCTGTGCAGTGTTGAAAGGCTGGTGCTTCGGTAACCCTCTTGTACCAACCCTAGCTGCAGAAGGCAGCTGAGAAGGAGCCGATGGATTGCTGGTCCATCTTTGCCGTGATGTTTAGAGGAATTGAATCATTCGGGTACGCATGCCTTCAAAGGCTAGGGACATCCGTTCGCTTTGATGGTGAAAAGGCGCCGAATTGGTCGGAAGGGGGTGAAACATCCGCCCAACGTCCAAAGTGGTCTTGATGATGTGAGTCATGTACAGCGATAGCAAGACCTGACAGATGTCGTATCAGTTCCTGGATGACGGTTAATTGGCATAGGCGGCCAACAGACCCGGGATGTCTCGCCCATGACTTTGTCGGGAAATCCTCATCAGCTGTCAATGGGATAACCAACGCTCGGCTGGCTGACTGGGATTTCCTACCCAACAACACCATGCCATCTCCTAGGCAGCCAAGGAGGTTTTGGGACTGAATGCCTGTCTGCGCTAGTCGAAGGGTACTGAAATTCGTATGGAAGACCGCAACCCATGGTATAGATAGTCGACGCATCCTGTCCACTGCGCTGCTCTACAACCACATGGTGGCGAAGCGCCTTTTTCGGGCCAGTTAGAAGGCAGATAAATGGCACGAACTCATAGAGAAGGTGCTCTTAGTGTTCAATGAAGTTCCGCTCGTCAATGTGTTATTTGTTGTAGTCGAAGCCCGGCCCATAATGGGTTAACTGAGCCAGAAGATCGAAGTCCCGCTCGTTGTTGGTGAGATTGCTCTGTAGCTAGAGTAACTAGCACACTGAAAAGCTTCTTTGGCTCCAGCAGTCTTATCAGGCCAGGCTGCTCCAGGCAGTCTAGGGGAGCTTTGAGGCTTGGCCTTGACGAGATCAACGCATCGGGGGGCACGCCAGTGCGGTCCTGTATCGATTTGTTGCTAGGCTTGGTGTTGATGATGTTTTGACATTTTTGATGATTTTCTTTTGATGATGTCTACGATGTAAGAATATTATAAACAATGTCGCTGTTGTCGCTGATGTTATCGCTGTTGTTGTCGGTGGTAAGTTGTTCTGGATTGCTAGAATGGGGAGCAGGCTCCTTTTATTGTTGCGAGTTGACCGTGTGTCCTTGAAGAAATAAGATTTGTTCAGGCAGAGTGTTGGGTGCGGAAGCCTTCATCAAGCTTTTCTGATATTGACTCTTGTGCTGCATTGAAAGGCAGGTGCGATTGCGAGTTGATCACATGGACATGGGATGTGGATAGCAAAAGTTCACCGTGAAAGCAAGAACAAAAGAAAGTAGAGGTGACTCCACATTTTGAGTCAAATAGACATCGCTATCGTTAATATTTAATGCCATTTTCCATCCATTCCAGCTCTTTCTCCCAGAGTAACCGCTTATTGCACAAACTTGCTGCTCTCAACAGTGTACAAATCAACGTACTCATCCACAGGAGTAGACTCGAGCTTCTTGGCATCGAGGTTGAGCTCGACGAGCTCCTTGACTCTGGCCTCGGGGTAGTGGGGGCCGAGATGGCGCTTGTACTTCTCGAGGATGACGGGCTTGGCCTCCTCGCGGCGGAGACGGTGGCCCAGGGGAGCCTCGACAGCGACCTCCTCCAGAACGGTACCGTCGTTGAGCTCGACGGTAAGAGCGTTGGAGATGGTTCGCAGCTCGGGGTTGTGGTAGTCCTTGGTGTACTGGGGGTCCTCGACACACTTGATCTTCTGGCGGAGGGACTCGACCAGGGGAGAGGTGGCGGCCTCGCCACCATCGGTGTAGTCGGTGGCCTCGAGGCGGCCAAAGACGAGCATGGTGGCGCACATGTACTGGATGCAGTGGTCACGGTCGGCAAAGTTGTCCATGGGCTTGAACTGCTTGTCAATGATGCGGATGCAAGCCTCGTGGGTTCGGCAGGTGATGGCCTTGATATCAGCGGCAGACTTGCCCTGGGCCTTGAGGATGTGGTGGATCTTCTCAGAGGCCTCGACGGCGGTCTGGGAGTGGAACTCGGCTGGAACATGTTAATCTTGACTCACTCACATGTCAATTGGGGGTACATACCAGGGTAGGAGACCTTGAAGAGAACGTTCTCCATGACATAGCTGCCATAGGGACGCTGGAACTCGAACTTGTTGCCCTTGAAGAGGACATCGTAGAAGCCCCAGACGGGAGCGGACAGAACGGTGGGGATACCCTGCTCACCCTTCATGACCTTGAGGGCGAGGTTGACGGCACGCTGGCAAGCATCACCGGCAGCCCACGACTTTCGGGACATGGTGTTGGGGGTGTGGCGGTAGGTTCGCAGACTCTGACCATCAACCCAGGCCTGAGTGACGGCGTCGGCAATCTGCTTCTCGCTGAGGCCGAGCATCTTGGAGACGACGGCGGTAGAGGCGACCTTGACCAGGACAACGTGGTCCAGGCCAACCTTGTTGTAGGAGTTGAGGAGAGCCAGGCAGCCCTGAATCTCGTGGGCCTTGATCATGCCCTCAAGGACATCCTTAACGGTAAAGATCTTGCCGCCAGCAAGGTTACCACCAGCCTTGTTGGTGCGGTTCACCCAGTCGGCGACGGCGAGGATGGCACCGAGGTTGTCCGAGGGGTGACCCCACTCGGCGGCGAGCCAGCAGTCGTTGAAGTCGAGCCACCGGATCATGGCGCCGATGTTGAAGGCGGCGTTGACGGGGTCAAGCTGGAAGGGGGTGCCAGGCACCTTGGGGCCGTTGGGGACGACGGTGCCGGGGACGATGGGGCCGAGGAGCTTGGAGCACTCCTTGAACCTCAAGCCCTCGAGACCGCAGCCGAGGGTGTCGAGGAGGATCCATCGAGCAGTGTCGAACTGAATTGGACGTGTTAGTGTTGTGGTGAGGCAGTGGTGTTGGTGAGAGAGCTTGGTTGAGGCCAAGGCGGGGTATAGCGGGGTTGCAAAATCATCACAAGCTCAAAAGGCAAAAACTCACGGCAAGCTCAGAGTCAATCTTCTTGTTGGCGACATAGTCGGCAATGTCCTTGATCTCAGGATCGTATTCACGGGGAGCGGCGGCCATGTTGGGAGCTCCGGAGGATCTGGCAACGGATGTTGAGAAGGCGCTGTACGAGGCGGGAGTCGACGAGCGAGCGGCGCCGAATGCCGAGCGGGCCACGAGAGGGGCGGCGACGCGAAGGCCCCGGGACTGGAAGCGCAGCTGCTTGGTGGCCGTCCGGAGACTCCGACTAACGGCAGACATGCTGGAGATGTGAGAGTTTCCTGTCTTTTGCTTGAGACTTCCTCTTCGCGATTAAACGGAGATGGAAGGTCAATTGAGGTCGTCGGTGAGGGAGAGAGAAGAGAGGGGGGTATCACGGCGAGAAGAGAAGAAGAAACAACCTCAGGGCTAATAACACCTGGAGCTTCACGTTTCTTTGGAGCTTGGTATTTGTTCGTATTTATTACGCTCGGCTGTAGGGGCCTTGGTTTGCCGTGGGTTACCGCGAAGCTACCCTCGGCTAGCCGCCGGCCTGACGACGGCCAAGCTGGAGATCTTGATATTAGCACTGTAGATCACTCAGAAAGGTAGCTGATGGCTACAGTGTGTACAGTGCACAAACATGTGTTCCCCAAGACAACAGTCGAGTAATGTCAACGTCCCATCTCAGACCCAGGTGTTTTTGGCGAGGGGAAAACAAAACCGACCAATCACGGCCTCTCCCTTGTTCATTCTGCCTTCAATTGGGTTCATAGCTGAGCTTCCCTTTACCGACGACGTGCCGCGCCCCAGGAACCTGGGAACGCTCTCCAATGGTTGGAGAATCCCTGGCAAGCCAGATTTGAATGCCGAGGAAGTTAAAGTCGTTATCTATTGGTTCTTTTTCCTTGTTTTCATGAGAGCGAGATCGGAGATTGGGAATGGGGAGATTGAGTGCTGTTTTTGTTCTGTCTGATGTGAAACTTTTGGACAAGGCAACGCGGGGAACATGAGGATCAACAGTTCTCTTATCAGCAATGGATTAGACTCGAGACTCTTCAATTGAACAAATCTGCCCTGAGTAAGGCTCAGAATACGTATTAATTGAACTTCTACAACACCAGATTAACTGTAATAATCTCCATCACCGCCAATTCATCCATCACATCGCTGAACCCCATCTCCTTACCCCAGGTTCCCCTCCTCACGATGGAGCCCTCACAGCTGTTCTCCAGCCTGTCAGAGCGCCCACAAAAATCCGGGGTCCGCTCCTCCGCCCTCCGAGGTCCTTGCTTCGGTTCCCCCGCGCTGGCCTCACTCTTGCTTCCTTCTCGGACGATGCGAGCGGACATACGACGGATAAACCGAACGATGCTCCGACCGAGGATAACTCCTATCGTGGCTTGCCGGTAAGCGGAGGATATCAATGGTAAAAGGGTCTTTTGAGATTGTTCGGCTTAAAAACAAGACATGACATTTTGTAAGGCGTCAATGACGAGGTGGACATCTACAGCCCAGCGATAGCAATTTTTTTAAGCAATAGGCTAAGAAGATCTGACCTCTTGGGAATAACACTGCAGCATTATTACCGTCGTCATTGGGGGTCAATAATTCAGTCCAATCGAACAGGTGCAGTGCTGTGCCAGGATAGGTCTCACAAGGCAAGCAACCCCGTTTAGCTTCGGTCGATCTCCGCGGGTTCCTCGATCAGGATCAGAAACACCAACGGGTATCTCACTGGACGCTGTAACACACTGCAACGGTTGACTCGGCGCAGCTGCAGCAAGTCTGAACAGGCTGTCAAATTCTTGGTTTACCGGCCTCGCTGCTGAGACAGCATAAAGAGGCCCGGGCCTCCTACGTCAGGTCAAGACTCGTGGGCGAGTGATGATTCGCTTAAGTGGCCAAGTGATGAGGAGTTGCTACTCATCAGATGAGAGTAGCATTTTGAGGATGCGTGGCGCGTAACACAGCATTGCTTCTTTGCCATATAATTCCATCGATCTGTCACTGTGGCGAGGTGAACTTGATTCAGAGGCTCGATGAGCTTGATCAAGAGCCTGAAATAAGATGTCGAGATCGTTGGTTGTTAGTTGGAGATCGTGGAAAGAGAGAGGATGGCGTTTTGCTGTAGGGTAGTGAGCCGGGTATCTCATGTATGGCTGTATAGCCACCTCAACTGCAGGGAAGCCTGAACAGTTTTCATCGACGTTGCAGAATGAAACATAGCTACGTATCGTCCCATATCCGGTTACATAGGCACTGTACCCGTTGTTCATCCCGGGTGTTTGGGTTTGTGTACCTGAAAAGCAAACACCACCCGATGCGATCACAAAGCATAGAATCACCAGATCGCAGCGGATCCTCTCTAGTGCGACCAACGGGCCCGTATCTCTGGGTAAAGAATCGACAGTTGCAAAACTAGCCCAAGAAAAATGCCCGACGGACGGGATTATCCTCCTGCACGTGTTGTTGCAGACGGGGTTGAGGAATGCAGATCAAGGCAGTTAGTTGCACCAATGCAGGCGAGCAAGGGGTTGCCTTTTGACGGTCTGAGCCAACAGGACGGGAACCCGGTACAGTACATATGGCACACAAGCAAGCATGCCGACTCTGCAAGTCCTGGTTGGAGACGACTTGTGATATAGCCACACTCTCAAGATGCGGACGGCTTTGTAAGTCGAGACATGAGCAGCCACGATGCACATGAAGAAGAGTTGGGAAGGTATTTGCGACTCGGTTGTATAAAACAAAAACCATTTTGCATTTTGATCCCTTGGCGTATGGCCATGTCTTGCGGGGATGAGTTGCGTTGCTTTGATGTGTGCAGTGTGATTGTGACTGAACTGACAACAGACATATCCATGCAATCCAACGAAGGTGCACGGAACGTGCTCCGAGAAAAAAGAAAGGACGAAACCTTACGTGGTGTGTGCTGCAGGGTAGAGTTAAGACATGCATCCCAGCTGGGCGAGAGTATGTGTGTGTGTGTGTTTCAAGGCACTGTCAAGCTGCAAAGAGACAGCATGATGCACTCGGTGAGGGAGAAGTGTGTTGCGGATACTACCTAGGTAAAGAGGCTTGCATGGCCACACTTGGGAAGCTGTAACTGGAATTCACAGAGTCTCGATGGCGCTGAAACATGGTCAAACGACAAAAGCTGTGTAGACATTCAACTTGGCAACGGCATGTTCCGAAAGTATATTTGCTTCTTTTTCCTCTTCCGAGGCGCCGCCTCTTAAGACCCTCGTGTGTGTGTGCGTCGCGGACGGGAGCGAGCGAAAAAAAATGTGGCCGTCAGCTGGTCAAAGCAGAGAGTCCCCTCGATCGCAGGGAACGCACGTTGCCAACGGATATCGGAGACTAAACACACACACAGACCCCCAGTCAGACCATGGACAGGGGTGTATGTGTGTGTGTTCGTCTAGAGCGGGCCAGACTGTCAAAGTTTTGGAGCAGCCGATGGCCGCGTGCCAGCACCCTACGTGCAGATCAGGACAATTTAGAGTACATGACGGATATCTCGAGGCTAGCAGACAGTGAGGTAGCAGTTAGTAGCCTCGATTAAAGTGACTGAATCTTATTGAGAAAACTTCATTCAGGGGATCTTGTGGCTGGTGCTAAGGTCGTTTAAAGAGTGCAACTCTGATGTCATTGATCGTCAGAAAACCTGCTGGACCCTTGATTCCTCCTCTAGCGGCGGGGAGGAGGAGTGAAGCTCCTTCTAGACGACGAAGCCTCACAAAAGCCAAAGGGAGCAGCTCCGGCGCCACGGTGACGGTGCCCGCTTTGTGAAAAAGTCAATGGCTTTTGTCTTAGGCGAGAGGGAAAAAACGGATCTTGTCACCCTGTCCTTCGATGGTCATGTCGATACCCGAGCTGCTGCATCGCATCTATCTTTGGTGCAACGCAACGCAAGATCGACTTCGCTTAAGAAGAAGAGTGAGGCAAAGTGAGGCGAGTGAAAGTGAGATGTGTAAAAGGTGATACAGAAGGATGATTCTAGATTACGAGGCGGAGAGAAAAAAAACATGGGTTCAACACCATTTGAGGCTGGCCGGTGAAGAAAGATCGAGTAACATTCTGGCCTCACCATCTTACACACACAGGCATGTCTGTCAATTGCTTCACTTTCCATCCAATCCATCTCATCTTTTACTCACCCCCTGCAGAAGAACTCCTCCCCCCTCTCAAAAAGCAGAAGCGCCGAGACTCATCGGGGACGCCTCGTCCTCCTCCACCCCCTGCAAAATAGAACAGCGCCTCGTCCCGCGCGCTCTCAGGCTGACAGGGTCAAAAATTGGGTTGCAGTCACTTTTTTCGACCACACGTTTTTTTTTTTTGCTGACTCTTCAAGGGTCCTGATGCTTAGGCGAATCCGCATGAACCTTACCCCTGTAGGCTAAACCTCCCGCGTCTGGTCCGATCTAGAGATTCGATGTAGGGTCTTGGGGATCGCTCAGAAAATCCGTCGAGGCGAAAAAAAGACAGGAACGAAGAAACAAAAAACAAAAAAAAAAAAAAACGACATGATGGCGCCCGCCCGTTCTCCCCGGCTGAGCCGATCAGGGTCGTTTCCTCATCCTGAATTTCTATTTCCCTTTTTTTTCTCTTCATTTCATTTTCTCCTGATTGTCATTGTTTAATTCCTGTTCTGTTTGTTCCCCATCTCGCCTCGTCTTCGTTGTCAGTGAATAAGTGACCCGTGAAAAGAAGAAAAAACAACCAACGGTTGGACCTCGCCCCCTCCGTTTATTTTTCCAAGGCGTCATCACTTGCTTGTCTACGGGCAACAAGTTCCGGGTTTCTAGACCTGCTCGCCCATCTATCGCCCAAGGACCGTCCCGCCTGCCTCTCTTCTCTCTATGCAGCCTCCCCCTGCAACACAGCTCCCCTCTAGAAACATCATCATCGTCATCCATCGTTGCCAACATCGTCATCGCCTTCAAGCTCTCTTCTCGTTTATTGCACATCCTCTTCTGCTTCGCCAACCATCTCGCTCAATATCCCTACAGAAACAGTAGCCTCAAAAACCACCACAGGCCTCGAGAGCCCTGCCTGTCTCAGCCTCAATATCCCCTCTCTCTTGAGCAGTTGACACAGGCCCTCCATCTCGGCCCTGTTGATGCCATCATCATATCCACTCTTCAAGAGGCGTCAAAGAGTCCACTCGCCTTGGCGCTAGAGATCCATACTCAGAAGACGTCTGGGGACGCTGCAAGCGCATCATACACGCACGCCCTGCCCTGCCCTGTGGCGATCTACCGATAACCCGCATCCATCGACGACGTTGTTGTCTCGTTTCGCCTTCAACCAGGAACCGTTGGAGCCACTAATGTAGCGAGATCCAGAGACACAAGGATCCATGACCCGTTTGACATCTACACACCGGTCAACTATCGAGTCGAGTTCTAGCTCACCTACAAGTTCCCCGGCTGCCTCTTTACATACCAAGACACAACCACTTCACTTGGACGTTCCCCTGACCCAGCCTCCTTCGGCCCTGACCCACCACCTATCCATTTGATATCCAACCATCCTCAAGTACAAGCCCTCATTCAACTCCCACCACACAAAGCCTTCCCCTCAACATCTGCTGTAGCAGCCTCAACCAAGTGCCGCCCACCACCACTACCTCAAGACCCGACTGAGCAGCAAGTGGCCCGAGTCTCACCATCCCAGTTCATCAAGTCCAGACATCCTGGCACACAGAGGTCCAGACCCTTCCCGCACAGCCTAGCGGGAGATCTCATATCTTGCCTCCCCTCCCAAGATCTGTCGGTTCACGGATCCGAAAAAAAAGAGGACCGCTATTCCATTTTCACCATCGCTCCGTTTCTCAACTCTCCCTTCACCGCAAATCTCGCCAACATGGGTGGGAGTAAACTTCTCGTCTACCTCCTCCGCCGTGACCTCAGAGCCACCGACAACCCTATCCTTCACCACTTGGCAACCGCTGACCATGGCTTCACTCATCTTCTGCCCGTCTTCGTCCTGCCACCCCACCAGATCGAGGTCTCTGGCTTCCTCACCGAGAACCAGCAGTCCCCCTACCCCCAGGCCTTAAGTCAGGTTGGCCGCTTCTGGAGATGTGGCCCTCACCGAGCAAAGTTCCTCGCAGAGTCAGTCTGGGATCTGAAGGACAGCCTGGAGGATCTGGGCAGCGGGCTGGTGTTGCGCATTGGCAGCTTCTCCGACGTTGTGAGACAGCTGATCCAAGCTCTGAACGACAACCACCACTCTGTTGACGCTGTGTGGATGACCGAAGATGTGTCTTCCGAAGAAGTCGATGATCAGGATGCTGTTTCTGCTGTGTGCTCTGAAAAGAGCGTTGGCTTCAAGCTGTGGCGGGATGACAAGTATTTCATCGATGAGTGAGTTGCCCTAACCCTTGTGTCACCCACAGGACATCCTTGACGATCTGCTAACACGAACAAAGCCGTGACACGGGCCTGAGCAACCCCAAGGAACTCCCAGATGTCTTCACCTCATACCGCAAGACCCAAGAACCCCTCCGTGAGCGCCCTCGTCGGTCCCTTCCCCGCCCCCAGGCCGGATCCCTACCTCCTCTCCCTCCTTGGACCCCGCCCCAGGATGCCCCTTTCCAAGTGCCGGACACCTACGAGGAGTTTGAGCGTCAACTCCTAGACCCCATCGACTGCATGCTCGCCAACCCCCCTGTGCTGCCCCAGGACGCCAAGTCTGCGCACCCCTTTGACGGTGGTGAAAGCTTTGCCTGGGAGCGCCTTCGACACCTCGTCAGGACTGGTGGCATGTGTACGTATCAAGAGACTCGTAACGGACTTCTTGGAAAAGATTACAGTACCAAGCTCTCGGGGTACCTGGCTCTGGGTTGCATCTCGGCTCGTTCCATCCACGAAGAACTGTTGAAGCTCGAGGATGGCACGGATCAAGCCTATGCTCGGGCTAGAGGTTTTGACAGAGGCGAGAACGAGGGAACCAAGGCTGTACGATTCGAGTTGTTGTGGCGAGACTACATGCGACTGTGCACTAAGAAGTTTGGCGCTCGGCTGTTTAGAGTCTCTGGCTTCAAGGGAGCCACTGGTCAGTACGAGAAGAAGTGGAAGACGGCTGACAAGAAGATGGCTGCTATCGACCAGGATCCTGCCCCTGAGGAGGTCGGAAAAATCATTGACAGATTCCTCGAGGGCACAACTGGCATGGGCTTCATCGACGCCTCACAGCGAGAGCTCTACCACACGGGATACACCTCCAACAGAGCCCGACAGAACGTCGCTAGCTTCTTCTCCAAGCACCTGGGCATCGACTGGCGCTATGGAGCAGAGTGGTACGAGATGATGCTCGTCGATTACGACGTGTCTTCCAACTGGGCCAACTGGCAGTATGTGGCAGGTGTTGGCAACGACCCTCGTGGCGACGCTCGCATCTTCAATCCCGTCAAGCAAGCCTTTGACTACGACAACAACGGCGCCTATGTGCGAACCTGGGTGCCAGAGGTCAAGTACATTGACAAGCTGGAAAATGTTTTTCAAGTCTGGACCACGGATGAGGAGGAACTGCTCAAGTACGGCATCGTCGACGACATCATGGTCACGCAACCCGTCAAGAAGATTGATTTCCAGGTCGACCGCAAGCCCCGAGGTCCACGGAGACCCTACCGCTGGAGACGAGGACCCGGACGCGGTGGTCGTCGTGGCGGCGGAGGAGGTCATTCGAACGGATCAGGGGACTACTCTGACATGGGCAGACACAACGGGGGACCTCCCTCTCCCGAGAGCGATCGACAGTTTTACAACGGCGAACCGTCCTACATCCAGAGCAACCAACACCCTCACGGTGGCTGGGCTCCCGGCGGAAACCAAGCCATGTCCTGGCGAGGCAATTCAAATGGGTACGGCAACCCCAACGGTGGACGAGGAGGTCACGGCATGTCGCCCTTCCGCGGCGGCAACGGCAATGGCTTCCAGCGAGGATTCGCCACCAACAGCATGCAGTACAACAATGCACCGCCTCCACGACAGTACATGCCCGCCCCTTCATACCCTCACGGGTTTCCCCCTCACGCCTATCACCACCAACTGCCTCCCCATCTGGGACCTCACGTCTAGCAGCCCGAGGCCCAGCTAGTACCCCTGTTGCGGGTATATCAATACGCATGGAACTATGAACATGAAGCGTGGTATCCACTAGGATGGTGATATCACAAGGACGACGAAGTGTGTTGAGGATATCGTGTGTTGAAAGGGAATCTTTGCTTTTTTCTTTTTCTTTTTCTACTTGGGCGTGCAGCTATATACACGCATTTGCTGCCAACTTGGACAGAGGAGGAACGAAAAAAGTTGAGCACCTCTTAACAGGGACAGAAGGGGATCTGTCTATTGTATGTATTTATAAGAAGCATGCGAGTTAATGGAGGGGGCTTCCCAGTAGCCTTGGGATAAGGCGAGCTGGGCCATGTGTTTCACCTAGATTGATGGATTTTTACGTCAGAATCTCAGGTTTAATTCAATTTCACGCCGGTATTACCGAGATAACATTGTTTCTGATGGGGGCGAGGTGGACGTAATGTGTGAATGTTTTGTGACTCTTTCCTGACATGCAGCCATCTTTGCTGAGTCCCTTGGACGAAGGGACGAAATATCCGCTGTCAATTACCGTAGTTGAATTTTGAAGAACCTATACTAATTGCTTCCGAGGTGAATTGAATTCATTCGAGGACCCCCGTTGCTGCTCTGCTGCTCGATGCTTCCATGTGCGTGGGTTCAGTCTCTTGTTAGGCTCACCAAAATTAAGATAAGGCCGTAACACATTCTTTCATGATTTTCATGGAAATTTAGATAGTGCTCTAATAGTGAGATTGAGCGCCATGGATCAGAGGTTGCACTCATGGTACGTACCACCAGCCCAAGTTTGGGGAAACTTGGAGCACGAACACAAACACTTTCACCTTAAGGCTCAAGACAACGTGCAAGCAGATATTGTTTCTTTTTGATTGCAAACCATAACAATTGATCCTTTTACTGTTTCTTGGCGATTCAAACTCCCGGGGGCGGACCCTTAAATCGAGATGGAAACCCAGGCTCCCTTCCTTTATCTATTCCTCGCTTGACACAAACATCCTCGCTCATCCATCCCCCAACAATGACGGGCTTTGGCTTGAATTTTTTTCGCCGCGCATCTCTTTACTGTCGTTACGAATTACTGGGAGATTATGAGACAAAATCTCTCCTCTTCGGCTCAAAAGGGGTTTGCCATCTTGACAAATAGCTCCCACGCCTCGTTAGACACTGACCGATTCAACCCATCGCCGATGTGGAAGAGAAAAGAAGGTTTCAATCAATTGAAGAGAAAGATTTCCAAGATTATTTGGGCCAGGGGTCGTAATCCTGATCTCAAATCTGGGTATCCTGAAGCTTGTCGTCCTCCTCTTTTCTCCTCCAAGAAGCGCAGTCCAGCTGCCTCGATTTTCCCCATAGTTCCGTAGCCGTTGACCAACGAATGCCGTCTTTTAGATTCAACACACCACATGAAAAAAGATCATGTGGCATCTAGACTCGTGACATTCGTCGGCGGTTGTTCCTTTTCCTTCCAAAGCCAAAGTTGAAACCATTCCCGTTGCCGTTGCCATTTCCATTTCCGCCCGTGTTTCCGTTTCCGTTATCATTTGTGTTTCCGTTGTTGCCAACGTTGCTACTGTCTACTCGCTCACACAGCTCTCCAGCAACATTACCACAGCGGAATGGCAAAAGACAACATCCGTCAGGGTCGACAAACTGCTCTAGTCCGTTGGCGCCGACACCGACGGACTCACAGTCAGGGCCATCAGGGAAGCCACACCTATGTCTAGAATTAGAGACGTTGACAAGGGAAAGGTTGCATGTATCTCACCCATTCTGCGCCAGCGAGGTGGCGGCAAAGAGAGAGATGGCAATGGAGAGGAACTTCATGTTGACGATATTAGGAATCCGGCCGGCGGAGGTTGAATAAAAGGGTAGTTGTCGAGAGAATTGAAGATGTTGGTGTTGATGAGGAACAATTAACAGCTACAGTGAAAAAGCTAGGTATTTATACTACCGACTTCCGTTATGCTTGTCAATTCGTCTCAGGTCTCCAACATCTTGGCAAATATCCTGAAGGCGACCCTGTTTCGCTACATCCAACCTTATGTAACAAATCTGTTGTGAAACACCACAACAGCAAGTAAACAAAACCTAAGCATCTTCGCTTAATACTCGCTTGAACCAACCCCCCTTGCTCTGCCGCTTCAGCTGGTCTCGGGACTTGATGCCCAGCTCCCTAACCCCCTCGTCACCGCTATTCGCCCACTTGTCCAATAACTCCCTAGCTTCGATAATAATGTCATTGTCCTTTGGATTGTCGGCCTTAGTGAGGAGGTACTCCGAAAGTTCAAAACACATGTAGTCTGCCGGCTCGGCTTCCTCGCCTGAAGCGACGTCGTATCCAGTCTCCTCGGCCAGCTTCAATGCGAAGCGAACAAAATCTTTCCTGGCTGGCCAATTGTTGATGTCATTCTTCAAACGCGCAAAGTCATTGTGATACGGTCTTCGACGCGAAGCGAATGTCTCTGTCATCTGGCGGAGTTTCGATATGAGCTCGGCTTCTTCTTCAGGTGATCCTCCGGGGAAGGGGACAGGAAGGATGGCAATGTTCATCAGGGTCGAGTTTGGCAGCAGGACAGGCTTCTTGTCTTTGCTCTCCTCGTTGCGCTGGCGAACGCGGACTTCATCTGTCTTTAGAATAATTCGTTCAATAAGAGGGTAGCAGTTCTCGCGCCAGCTGGCCCAAGATTCGCGGCTCCGGAACCGGTCCTCACACAGCCTCAGAACGATTCTCTCAATCAAGTCATCCTCGCCCTTTTGAAGAAGAAGCTCCACAGCATCGAGTAAAAAGTCCTCTAGGGTATGGATGGTAATCCCCTTGTCGTTAAGCTTCGACTGGGTCTCATGGCTGGGCTTCTGCAGAGCCTGGACAGAGCTCCAAAGTCCAAACTTGAACGCGTCCACGCCTTGATCATTGAACTGAGCGAGCCAATGCTTGCCTGGCTTGGAGTTGACGAGGTCTCGGTTCTTCTTGATCAACTTTGTGATGGTCTTGATTGCTGGTGTCGGATTGATGTTGGTAAACACCACGGAGCGGATCATGTCGAAAATGGAGAGTGGCATGTAGTTCATAAGCTGGGTAAAGATCGAGGAGAGCATCGTGATGTTGACTGGCATCTTGGGGAGCTCTTCACCTTCAGCGAGATAAAATTTGTTCTTTGCCAGGAACAGCTTCATCCAGCGAGCGTTATTGACCGCCGACTGCTCCAGCGCCGTCATGATGAGCTGCGCAAGCCGTCTCTTATCGTCTTCGTTGAGCTTGGTTGAGCTGGCTTGCTCGACCAGAAGTGCCAGCAGGGGGGTTTCCTCACTGACAGCAGGCAAGTCGGCGCCATCCTCTTCAGCAGCGACCCAGTCCTCCTCTCTCATAGAGCGTCGTTCGTTGAGGTCCGCGACGACAGGTACAATGTATTTTTCGAGGGCGTCGAGAATATGCGAGCGTAGTTCTGGCGGACAGGTTGGTTCTTGCATGGCGCTGATAAGACTGCTGGTAATGGTGATGCGAATGTCAATATGTCGTGCCTCGGCGAGTAGACCGATGAGAATGTCGCAAGACGACGAGGCGTTGATAAAGAGGTTGTTCTGCAGAATCTGGGCAAGCATCTTGACCGTAGTAACCTTGATCCAAGGCGTTCGAGACTTCTTGGCCTCCCCATCGGCCTCCTTGGACTGGCCCTTCTCTTCCTTGTCCATGATCTCGTTCTGCTGCCGTAGTCTCTCCGTCATGGCACTGCCCATGTTTTGCAGTATCTCCTTTGCTGCCTTTGCCGGAAGAGACGAAAGAAAAGCCACGCTGAGCAGCTGCCGGTGCCATGCAGAACTCTCAGAAGCGCCCTCATCGTGAAGGACGAGATCTCGAATGAACGGGGACGCCAAAGCCGGCTGGTCAGAGTTGGCAATGCTCTCAATAACTGAAACAATGTCTCCCATGTGCACGCGCATTGCCTCCGACCCTAGACGCGCCCGCATCTGATCCAGCAGAAACCTCGCCAGGTATGCCAGCTGCGCAGGGGAGATGGCCGTATATGCCAACTTCTTATAGGCAAAGAGGCCTGAGGCTTCAAACTTGCGAGACCGCCCAATGAGGGATGAAAAATGAGATGAACTTCGAAGGGCATCAGATGTCGGATTGCGAACGATGGCCTCCGCCTCAATAAGAGTGTCCATAGTCGGCTTCCAAACCGTCTCAACCATGACCGTCTCGCACTTTGCGAATTCATCCGCCGTACACTTTTTGAGCTTCTTCAAGAAACCTTTGACGTTGTCGAATCTCTTGTCCGCCACGACTCTCAAGAGGCCGATCACAATGTCCCAGTCCCGGCGCTGGAAGCCAGGTTCGCCAACTGCCTTGGTTGCCGTCTCTAGGAGGTCGATGAGGATCTTGTTTGCACGCACGATATCTTCCTTCACCACTGACGACGTGAATGACATGGCGTTGTCTGGGGTTTTTATACGTTCCGTTGGCATGGAAGCCAAGAGAGCTGCCAATTCCCTTGTTTTAAACACCTTGTGGCCATACAACTCCTTGCACGCCAAAGTGTCCTTGGTAAATCGACGTGCCCACAGAACAGTATCTCCCAACGTCTCAATGTCATTGGCAGCGACACATAGATTCAGCGCCGACATGGCCCAAAAGGCACGAAGTCCTGGCTCCCGAGCTTGTTGAGAGTTGACCCTCCGCTCCTGGATAAGTGCACGAGTACGTTCAAGCCAGCCTTCGTGCTCATTCTCAGTCTTTGACGTGCGGATGAACAGCGCTCTAGCAACCTCGACGTCCGCAAAGGTGCTAATACCAGGCCGCTGACGTTGCGCAATGACCGAGTACTCGGGTCCAGGGCTCAAGAAGTCGCTGCTTGGATGGGCCTTGTCCAATCTCTCAAACAGCTGCATTGCCTTTTTCGAGTCAACAGCTAAGAACAAATCGGCGGGCCAAAGGCCCTTTTCGGCAGTCAATTTCTTCAGTCGATCAAGACCAGAGTCTGACCCGTCGTCGATATCAATCTTGTTGTATCCTTTGGCGTGAAGGAAGAGTAGGCGGAGGAGGTCATATCTCGCCTCGGGATTGAGCTTCTTGGAGATGGCCATGACATCGCGGAGCGAGTCTATGCCATCCCGTCGCTGGTTCGCAGAGGATAGTTCAACCAGCTGTATCAAGTCGCTCTTGAACAGCTCCTTGACGTCGCTGTCCACAGGAGACTCGTACCACCGGTCGATTGTATACTGTACAGGCCCAATGACGTGGAAGAGGCTGAGTTGATTCGAGATGATCTTCTTGTGCTTCTGGATGCACTTCACCACGAGATGTAGATACTTCTGTCGCGTTTCGTGATTGTATCTCCTCTTGAGCAGGCGTTTAAGCAACGGCTTGACCAACTCGTCAACAAAGTCGTTGGGGACTCGGATATCTCCCTCTTTTGCGAGGAGAGTGTTCAGAATTTCCTCAGTAAAGGCCATATTACCGCAAAACAGTCTCCTCTGCGACAAGAATGTTAATTCCTTGCCACGAGAAAAGATGTCTTCCAGGAACTTCTTCTCATGTTGCTCGCGGTGTCCAAGGGATAGCCTCTTCTGCTGCGGCGACGTCCATTCGACATGTCGTTGATTCTCCCACTCCTCAACCACGTCCATGGTGCACGCCGGCACAATGTTCTGATAAAACTCCCTCAACGGACGATCATCCTGGCCACTGTCGCAGAGCAGTTCCACAAGCTCCCCAAGGGCCTTGCGTCTCTCAGATCTCGCCTTCTCGGCCGAGGCAGTACGTCCCAGAGCTTTGCACATTGTACGCACGTCCTTGACGCTGAACTCGGCCATCAACTGGGCGAGCCCAGTAGCTCCGCCCACGGCATCCCATGTCGGCTGGAAGCGGTCTCCACGACGGAGAGCCTTTGTGAATTGGCGGATAGCGTCCTGGCGTTTACTTGCGCTGTCTGTCTGTCGCAGCTCGCCTACAATGGCACTGCTGTCGGGACGAGGCATGTTTGCTGTTGATGATGGTGATGATGATGAGTCGAAGTGTTGGTTGCCTAGTGCCTGTCAGCCCAGTTCTTTAGCGACCACGTCAGCACAGCCTCACCGCTATCATCCTTCAATTGCCGTGCCTCTCAAAAGATAGATCTCATCTAAGTAATGGCCGAACAACTATTAACCGGGGTCTGAAGTGACCTGCTGCATTTGGCTCTTCATGTCTTGTGTTGGTTGTGTTTGCGGTATTGCGGGGCTGTGGCCAAGCGCCTAGACACCCTGAGTCGAGGGAAAAGAGACGTTCAGATACAGCCTTGAGCCTGTTCTTCCCTAAAGATGATAAAGAGAGTATAGTGAGAATAATCAAAGAAGGTCTAGAGCTTAACCTTTACTATGATATATCCTTAGTTAATTACCATACTTAAGGCGAGCTAACCTTCTTGATGTTCTGGTGTCTCGTTTGTCTGGACCCAGGTGACACCCCCGGCCGTGACGAGTCTCCCGTTTGCTTCAATCAAACACTCCAAAGCATGGTCCTAAATAGCTTGCATGAGGCCTAATATCGGACGAAAGGCCATGTAACTTCTAAAATGGCAGGATGATATTGCCAAGAATGAATTGCTGAATCCATCAAGATTCCCTCTGTTTGCAGAGTTGGCACATAATAGTCACTGAACCGGGCTGTGACACTGGGCTGGGTTAACAATCTCTGGTTTTAAACGCATCCCTAAAACTAAAATATTCAAAGATTTAATGCCATTTCTGATTTTTATTTCTTATTCAGCTCATAGTCAAGCTACACAGCGAGTACTCTTAATTGACTGAACTGAACACAGCTGTCCTAGTGTCTCAAGTTTTTGTACGTCTGCGTGGATCGTAGAACCCTGGAACTTATCCATGCACCCTGATAAGAAACGGATCTCAATGCGCATCAATCGCCAATCAGCATCGCTTTGGTATCCAATTGACACCCCCACAGGTATTCATTGGCATGGCAAGTTGGCAAGTGTCATCAAAAAGGTCTCGCATACTCGTTCATACAGGTTTCGTCATAGCTAATCATACAATCCAACAAGCCTCAAGTTTAGGCACCAAACTTCTTATCCTTATCATCGATAAAGAACTCCTTGCCCGTCGACTCCTTGTACTTGTCGCGGATAAAGTCCGAGATGGCCTCGTCCTTGGCCTGCTCGGCGGCGCTCTCGTTGCTCTGGTCGCCCTGTCCGAGGAACTTTTCCTGCACGTAGTCGACGGCTGGAAGCACGTTAGTACTGGTTCAACGTCATGTATTTGGGGTAGTTACCCTTGTCAAGGCCATCCTCATTCTTCTCGCCTTGGGCACCACCGCCGGCCATGCCGTTGATCTTGTCCATGAAGCCGCCTCCGCTGCCGGACTCTTGGTTCTGGTTCTGGTTCTGGTCGGTGTCCTTGTTTCCGCCTCCGGTGACCTTGTTGAGCAAATCCATGATGATGATTGAAGAGATGGACGGTTGAATTGATGTATCTCAGTGAGGACGTTGAAGATGAGTGTACAGGTTTCAGGTATGATGAAGAGAAAAGACAGGAACATCACAAGACGTCCCCCACGACATCCTTATATAGCTACGCGGCACATCGTCACACACGGCAGGAGGCCGCACAAGGCGGGGTCGATCAAGGACCGGCCGAATTCTTGATCGCGGGTGGGAAAGATCCACTGACGCAATGAGAACAAGGGTTGCACTTTTTAAGGTTGTGAGACCAAGGACGGGAGAGCATGGGGACTTGGAAGATGGGAGCTGAAAGATGCGCACCAGTGACGTTGACATCGTTGGTGATTGGCTGCCCACTTCAGCTTGCAGGTGGGATAAGGTGCGGCGTCCAAGCTCGCGTGCCCCTCCATGAACCTGGGCGAGCTGCGCTGAAATGCAAGTTTAGCGAGGTCGTGATTCAATGTCAAGGGGTTTAAAGAAGCGAGGGGCGCAGCATCCTGGTGGAGTGTCTTTTGGAGAGACCGTGATTCAGAATGTTAGTGAGGCTCTGATTCATCAAGTCAAAAGGGTTGCATGAAGCCAGGGGAGTGTCTTTTGGCGGGGCCGTGATTCAGTCTCCAGATTCTGCCAATGGAAGTGGGGGGTTGGTTTCTGAGGCCGTGATTCACTGCCACTACGGGACAATCTCAGATTCCTCTCAGATTTTGTGGATCTTTTTCTTAAATTTCCTAATTCGTCTCGCGACGATACAGTGTCAATGCACGCACTTACAGTGCAACGTACAGTGCAGGACCCAAACACCAAATTTGGTATCACGGCGCATTGGGAAGATGGGCGAAAATGTGGTAGAGACTGAGGACAGAATGGGCGCAATCAAGTGCAAAGAGTAAATCGATCATGCACACACAATGAACAGGTGAAAACAGCAAATGTGTGACTCTAGCTTTCTATTAGGAGTCATTATAGCTATTCACATGAATTCGATCCTTTTGTAAGCCCTTTTCATAACCAGTACCATCATCCCTCATAACCTCGTAGCCATCATACCATGTAGCCATCATCCCATGTAGCCATTTTCCTGTCCTTCGTAGCCATCATCCTTCGTCATGTCCATCCAGTCATGTCGAGTCCACCTTAGATGTAAGGGGTGTACATGCCATCGGCATCGATCACGGCCTGGCATCGGGCAGGCATGCTCTCAATCAGAGCCATCAGGTGAGCGTCTTCCATCCCGTTCCAGGTCTCGATAGCCTCGACGACTGCGCTGCGGTTTCGGAGGTGGGGAACCTGGCGGTCTTGTTCGATCTTCGTCTTCATCATGTCAAAGGCGGCGGCCATGAGGTCGAGGTCGGGAGAGGCGGGAGGCAGCTGGAGAACCTCGATGTTCTTGTTCTGGAGTTCGACTCGGATGGCAGCGTCGGAGTGAGCAACGGTGCGGTGTTCCATGCAGTACTTGGTGTTGTCTGGCTGCTGCTGGAGCCAGTGGCTCATGCTTGGGAGAACCCGTTCGGAGTGGCTCTCGGCGTCGACGGTACCCCAGCTTGGGTCCCAAAAGACGCTGGTACACTTGCCCTTGAGGCCAGAGAAGCTGGCCCAGAAGATGTTGCCGTTCTGGAGATGAGCATCGTCGTCAATGATGCAGGCAGGGTCGCGTTCCTCGATGATGGTGCGGGTGACATGGATGCGAGCGTGAGGTCCAGTCATGATGCGAGTTTCACCAGACCAAACGACGGCCTTCCACTGCTCGACAGTCCAGTCGACGTGCTCTTGGGCCCAGTCGAATCGAGCCTGGCGGAATTCTTCGATGATGGTGGGTCGAATGAGGGCGGGATAACGCTCGTACCCGACTTCGCGCAGCGCATTCCCGATGACGGCAGGCTTGCACTTCCATCCAAGGGAGGAGGCAAGCTTGTTGAAGTCCATGCGGCGAGTGTCTCTGGAAGAAAGGGCGTAGGCAAGGACAATGAAGAGTTGGGGCTGGTTAAGGACGGGGAGATGGCCTCTGGCAGTAGTACCCTTGGGCACGGAGGAGGCCTCGGTGATCAGCATTGCGTACTGCGCCTCGCGGTGGGTGAACTTGAGATTGATGGCAATGCGGTTGTAGTCCCATCCAGATGAGCGGAAGAGAAGGCACTTTCTCTTCTGCTCTGAAGTGATGGGCTCGCTGGGTGCCATCAAGTTGTTGTAGACGCGGAGCTTGGCAGCCATTGAGTTCAGCTGGGAGTTCTCGCGACGATGCTGCTTGAGAACCTGCTGAGAGGTCGTATGGCAGTTGAGGACATTGGGGGTGAGTCGTGCATTGTGTCTCTGACGCTGAGCCTGGCGGAAAGGGTCAATGGTGAGCTCGTTGGTACGGTACTGCAGCTGAGTGATGGCAATTCCGATGAGATCAGGGGCCAGAGGACCGTTGATGAAGACGGGAGGATTGTAAGCCATCTTGACTCAATTGGTTAAAATTGTTCAATGAAACGAAGTTTGAACAATGATGTTGGTGGTTTGGTGTTTGTGTTCTTGTCTTGAGGTGGAAGACAAGTACTTGCACCGAAAGATGTGTGGTGGGGAGCTTCTGTCTTGGTGGTGCTGCTGGAGCCAGGACAGATTGGTACCTGGGTGGGGACCTAGAGGGGTGCGTTTTGTGGTGGCATGGGCGTGGCTCAAGCGAGACGGCTTCAGGGCTGTGGCTTGGCCGGCTGAGTCAACGCGACAAGGTATGACGCATACAGGGACCGCGACAACCACTCACCTCGAAAAAAGTTCAAGTATCGCGACAAGACGCTCTTTGGACAGAGTCTTGGTTCACCATCATTGCCTTTTATCCCCGACAGACGTAAGATAATCATCGCAATGGCCAAGGCTAACGAGGATATCCTCAGGCGTCCCCTGTACCGTAAGAAATAACCCCTCACCCCGCCATTGTTGCCCCTCAGATCGCTAACTGGGATCGCCAGTCTATGACCTGCCGCCAGAGGTCCTGGACACGTTGACGCTCAAGTCCGATGCCGATACCGATGCCATCGTCGAATCCTCCATCTCGTCTCCCTCGAATAGCCCTTCGGCGTCAGACAGCAACCTCGTTGGCTCCCAGGCTTGTTCCCTTTGTGGTCTCACATTCACCACTGTGATAGACCAGCGAGGGCATCTCAAATCCGACCTGCACCACTACAACCTCAAGCAGAAGCTCCGAGGACAGAAGCCAGTGTCAGAAGTCGAGTTTGAGAAGCTGATTGGGGACTTGGATGAGTCTTTGTCGGGCTCAGACTCGGACGGGTCGGACGAGGAAGAGGAGGACAAACAGGAGTCGACACTTACAACACTCCTAAAAAAGCAAGCGAGGTTAGCAGATAGGCGAGAGGACACAAATGGAGATGAAGAGGAAGATGATACCGCTGGCAGGAAAGGCCGTGGCAAGCCGCCCCTGATCTGGTTCAGTTCCCCTGTGCTCCCTGAGAAGACATACTTTGGCATGTATCGTGCCATCCTCACAGGCGAAGAACAACGGAACCAGGACCTAGTCGAGGTACTCAAGAAGAAGCAGGTCGACCCAATCTCGATACCCAAGATGCCCAAGGACGGTTCGATACCCGAGATTGCGTACAAGGGTCCGCACATCTTCCTCTGTATGATCGGAGGCGGTCACTTTGCCGCCATGGTCGTGTCTCTTGCGCCGCGACCAAACAAGAACGGCACAACCATGAACCGAGAAGCGACGGTGTTGGCTCACAAGACGTTCCATCGGTACACGACACGACGAAAGCAGGGCGGCTCTCAGTCAGCTAACGACAACGCCAAGGGTGCGGCGCACTCAGCTGGTTCAAGTCTGCGACGATACAACGAACAAGCTCTGGTGGAGGATGTGCGGAATCTGCTTCAGGACTGGAAGGCTTTGCTTGACACGTCAGAACTGCTTTTCATCCGGGCGACAGGTGTGACAAACCGGAGAACTCTCTTCGGTCCATACGAAGGCCAGGTGTTGAAGCACAACGACACTCGGTTGCGAGGCTTCCCTTTTAGCACACGACGAGCGACACAGAATGAACTTATGAGATCTTTCATCGAGTTGACGCGACTCAAAGTCCGTGAGATCGACCCTGCTGAGGTTAAGAAGGAGCCTGAGCCTGGTGCAACTCCGACAAAAACCCAGTCGAAGCCCTCAAAGCCCAAGTTGTCAGAGGAGGAAGAGACGGCCCTGCTACATACCTCTCAGCTTCAGGCTTTCACACGAAGATCCAAGGTCCCTGCCCTCCTCTCGTACCTCAAGAACAACAGCCTCTCTCCCGACTTTGAGTTTCAGCCCGTTGAGCAAAACCACCACGCCCCACGACCACTCCATCTTGCTGCGGCCCAGAATGCTGCTCCGCTCGTGCTAGGCCTCCTGGTTCGAGGTGGTGCTGATCCCACAATCAAGAACGATGAAGGCAAGACTCCGTTTGAACTCGCTGGCGAGCGAGCAACCCGTGATGCTTTCCGTGTGGCGCGCTCAGAGCTTGGAGAGGCTAAGTGGTCTTGGGATTCAGCCAAGGTACCGCCTGCGATGACAAAGGCCGAAGCCGACAAGCGCGACGAACGAGAGAAGAAGGAAGCGGATACAAAAGAGGCAGAGCGACGACGTGCAGAGGAGGAGAGGCTGCGGAGTGAAGGACCCAAGGTGCCTGAGCACCGGAAGCAAAAGGGGAACACGCTCTCTGCGGGATTAACAAAGACGCCTCAAGAGAAGAGAGAGGCAGAGTCAAGAGGGTTGACACCAGAGATGAGGGTGAGGTTGGAAAGGGAGAGGAGAGCGAGGGCAGCAGAGGAAAGGATACGGAGGATGCAAGGTGGTAGTTGAACAGGTTGAAGAGAGGATTAGTAGCATTCTTCCAAGGCAGGATAAAACAACATCTTCCTGAACCAGCTTCTTTTGATCATTCCCTGATTGAATTACTTTTGGTGGTTCGTCTATTGTCGCGAGCTTATTCCCCACTCCATGTGAAGTACGAAATGAGCCCAATCGGGCAAGGGAGCATCAACGACAACTCAGAATATTGCCTGCATATCCCACAACCTTCCTAGTCAATGCATGAAGCATTGGATTCGCCAATTGTACTAGAAACTAAGACTTGTCAGCCCAAGGACCGAGCCATTAGGCGTTGGTGTCACTGTCTCTGCGATGATTGCTCCGCCCGCGTCGATGCCCACATTCGACACTCCCAACAGGGTCCGGATGCCTTTCTCAATTGTTTCCCCGGGATTTATAGAAGCGCCATGGCTTAGATGTGGAAGCCTAAGCCCCCTTCTGAGAATGGATATTTACATAGATGGCACCTGAGAGGCAAACATACTTCGCACACTTGGCCATTTGCCACACTTTTGTTTACATGATGCATAGTTGAACGAGATATCGGATTATTCTTTTGAGATCATGACGTTTTATTGAAATCATACCTTTAGACTAGGTCACTACAGTCACCACTCCCCTCTATCATACTTCTACGTCCATGCAAAGAACGATGGATCAGCACCAAGCATTCTACTGGTTCCAGAGACGAGCACAGCCGAGTGCAAACATACCATCAGGTCGAGGTCCAGTCAAGGTGACATTCTCTCCTTGCTCCATGATGGACTGCCTCATCCGAAAGTCGACGTAATCCCCACCAAAGCCAACATGCATAGCCATGGACAGCCACTGCCCCTGGACTGAATCCTCCATCTTAACCGTGATGGGACCATATCGATAGTTAGGCCCCATGTATGTCGGCCAGTTGTACAGCCGGTGTGGGGCGGGGAGGGCATACGTGCTGCAGCCCGGCTGCGGCATGGACAAGAACACTGTATCCCGTCCGTGGGAGTCCTTCTTGAACTTGACGTATAGCTCCTCAGTTTCGATGCCAGGCTTGATTGGCTTCGGCAACTGTACAGTGAACTCTGAACGCCCCTCTTCTTGGAGGGTTCGGTAGACGATGACGGGATAGGGGATGATCAGGGGAGTAAGATAGGACTCGACAATGTCAAGAACCATAAGGCGCCATGGGTCAGCTGTCTTGAGGGGCGCAGGAAGTGGTGTCACCTGCTCGCTAGGGCGACTTGATCGGCGACTAAAGAAGTTGAAAGGCATCTTGTGATAGATGTGGGTGTGTTTGGTTGTGTAGGTGCTTACTGTGTTGCTTTAATAAAGCGATGGGTTGATGTCTTGATGGTGAAAAGGTATTTAGAACGCAGAATCAGAGCTTAGGAGAAAGTTTGTTGATATTTAAACTTCTGTATGATTTCGAGAAGTAGTTGTTCATAACAATGGTGGTTCAGTCTTTGAAATGTCCCTTGTAGTTCGCCAGAACATTGTCATTGTTGAACGTGAACAAGTCATCTCTTTCTTTGTTAGATTTCGAGTAGGACCATTTGTATTAAACTCACCCTTTATCTACCTCACAAGGGAGACTTGAGCTCAGGTGTGAAACGTGAAGCCAAATCCAGATAGTATTGGGAATCACGACCGTTGAAAGCCTGCCTGCAATCAGCAAAGTTCACGGTCCTGAACAACGAACAACGGCCAAAGCAAAGATTCCACTATTATGTAGGCATTTCACCCATCAGTTACGTAGCTACAGTAAACCGCCAGCCGCACTTGGTGCACGGCGTCGTAACACAGTTATGGAGGTTCTAGACAGCGAGAGGCGGTAATGATTTTCCCAGACGTACAGACACTCTCACAGGACTTGATGTGGTTGTTTATATAAATTCTAATGCACATGATACTCATAACCCCTAATTTTCTATCACTTATCTTTCTACTCGGGCATTTGAGAGCTGGTGACGTCTCTTATTCAAGACGTTTCCACCATTGTTAACCTTTTATGGCTGCCGTTATAGAAGCTAAAAATTGTGTGATTGACTTTACTGTAGAATTCTAATACGTCCACTTATATAACTGCACTCTTTGTCACTGCGGGTAATGGGCTCTTCAGACATGTCGTGATGCTCAATATCGCCAACTCATCATATCCACACTAGCCTCACCCCGAGCAACCATCCCACATCAAGTTTCTTTGTTGTCGGGAGTATCAATCCCATAAGCGCGCCGAGGTGATGCCATATATAGCAAGGTATAAACAAAGGACCTTGATCTCGGTATAATGTCAAAGGGGCACAAAGGTGAGCATTTTACTCCGCCACAAGGTTCGTGCCCACACACTGTACACAAACTTTCCGAGAATCAAAGAAAAAACCACCTCGGGAACAGTACCAACGGCCAAGGTCCATACTATTCCCAGCCCCCAGTAAAGCAAGAGACATGTCGGGACTAATCTCGTCCCTCCCCTCATGGGCAAATATACTTGCCCTGTCATGGTACATGGCACATCACCACAGCTGCATACTCAGCCTCATGCAAGGGTAGAACCATGGTCAACATGAAAGATAAGCTGGAAAAAAACGAGTAGCATTTACTTCTATGGCAAAATCAACTACAAGAGAACAAACCAACATGGAAACAACCCCCCCTTCCTACTCTATTGGCATCCTTCGGTCATTGCGGACACTTGATAAGGTGAGAATAAATGTAATCCCACGCCTTCTCAGTCTGCCCCATCATCAAGGACAGATACAGCCCATTGACACCCCCATCGATCTGGCCCGCAAAGGTGTAACCATTGATAGGGGTGGCGATAGACTTTCGGTACGGCTTCATCGCACCTACGGGGCCATCAAAGTTAAACCCATCAGTATTGCACGGAGATACTAGCATCTCCACCTCCTTGGCCTGCTCCTTGACCTGTATCTGTACGTAAAGGTCCTTTGGCCCATTGGGGAAGAAGGGGCTGCGGGAGTGTACCGTGTATTTACCCACACACTGTGAAGCGGGTGCATCCACGTCCTGCACCATGATCATGTACGTCTCGTCCAGAATATCCGGGTTCATACATGGCTCAAAGTATCCATACAGGGCTTGGCCGATGACTGAACCTACACCAGTGCTCAGTAACACCGTTGCGCCTTGGGTGCTGGCGACCTTTTGCTGCCATGCCGTCTTGGCTTGTGTTGCCTCGGCCATGATGACGTTGACTGACGTTGGTGGTGTTACTGACCACAAGGGGTTTTTGTTTTTTACCAGGAACTGGGAGAGGAGCCCATACACTTGCCTGAGGTAAGGATCCTGAGATACTTTTTGCCAGAAGCAACAGTGGTTACGGTTTTTGCGATTGCCGTTTCCATTGTTATTATTTAGGTCGTTGTTGTCATTGTTGTTGTTGGTGGTAGTGTTGTCATTGCCACCGATCCAGCCGTTCTTGTTCCAGTCGATGTTGTCGTTGATACTGTCTTGGTCATTCTGTTTGCCATTGTCGTTCTGGTTGTTGCTGTCATTCTGCTGATTCTGCTGGTTGTTCCGGTTGTTCTGGTTCTGCTGCTTCCACTGGTTCTGCTGGTTTTGATGCTTCCACGAGTTCTGCTGGTTCTGCTGATTCTGCTGGTTATTGCCATTGTACTGGTTGTTGCCATTGTACTGGTTGTTGCCGCTCTGCTGGCTATTTCCATTGTTCTGGTTGTTGCCATTCTGCTGGTTACCGTCGTTCTGCCAGCCGTTGTTTCTGCCTCCTTTATTCCAACCTCTCCGATTTCTTCCCCTGCCGTTATAACCGCCACGGTTGTCGTGATTATTGCCCATTTTTACGATTCAGTGTTCAATGATGATGATGAAGTTGGGGAAGGTGATGCAGGTTATTCGTCTCTGAAGCCGAAAGGGGAACTCGAGGTGAATTTCCTCGACTCGTCAACTCTTAAGTATCTAAGCAGCTCATTGTTCAGAGTTCATTGTTCGCAGATTAGAATGAAATGTGAACAGAGATCAATCGAGCATGGTATATCCTTTCTGTGTGTCGAGGTTCATTGTTCGTGCAAGACATGAACAACAGCGTACAAAGGATAATGGGTGGTGGCCCATGAGACCAGCCACCAGAAAATTCAGACACTAGCTCATCCTCCAAGTTATCCAAGTCTCTTGCAGGGTTCCATTGATACCTCGCATACGAACACAATCAAGTATCGACATTGGAAAGGGGCATGACCAACCGGTGATCTCTTGGGGTCCAGAACTGAACATGACGGACACAAGCCGATGCCATCGCTGTGATATGGCCCGAATGCCTTCGGCAGTTTTACAGGCACAGTTTCCATGCCGAGTTGATAATCAGAGTCTCCTCCCAAATATCTAATCCCCACCAAAAGGCTTGCTACGTTCAAGATGCAGGTGTCAATCTCGAACAGCAGCAGAACTGTCAAAAGGACATGTCATCGCATCGTTATCATCAAGGCACGGGAAAACTTTGCCAACTGAGTCCCCTAGTATTTCACCGTCTCCGTTGTCGGATCCTTTGGGGGGTAAAATCCAAAGAGGCGGGCCGCTCGACGGCAGGGGACTGCAGATAAAGACCATGGGACAAAGGAACCACGAGAGAATGGAACTCGGCAACATGACACCTCACACAAAGAACCAAAGAAGTTGGCCCTGACAGAAGGCGGACGGAAGTGAAGAAGCCGAGGTGTCATCACCTGAAATCTCGCGTCGGTTCATGAGGTGCTGAAGAGATGCGATTGGTGGTCGGACAACGGAAAAAGAGGAAACTGAGGAAAGGAAGCTGGAACACTGTCAGTACCAACTTGCGGTGAGAGTAACGCTTGAACAAGTTGAGTTATCGTCTTGTTCAAGGCTCCATCGTAGAGTCTCCAGAGTTCCAGCGGTTTAACCAACAGAGAATGCGGTCAAAACGCAACATCTCTTTGTTACGACACCTGAAGTCATAACAGGCCTCCAAAGCTGAAATTTGGCTCAGCCCTAGAGTTTCGCATAAAAAGGAACTCGAGTACCTTTTCTGTCCTAGAGATCTGCCGAACGAGTGGGCAACACGGGGTTAAGTGGTTTGAGCCATATCGCTGGTGAAACCGGCCCGAGTCCGTGTCCTTAAAGGGGTTGACAAATATAGAAGCCCGAAGCGGGCCAAGAAAGGCGACCTTGATGATCATCTTGAGATGATAGCCCTGGAAGGCGCTCACTCGCATGCCCAAAGCGAAGGCCTCCATGGATCTATCTCTGCCCATGGTAGAGCTCATAGATCCATGACCCTTGCCGGCCCTGTGGATGAAGCCAGGATGAATAAGAGGTAGAAACGAAATCCACCACTCAGCTGGGCACGGACAAGGACAAATGGAAGATTCTACACTTCACTGCCACCTCCTGGGGATCCCAAAAGAGAAAAGGAAGCGGCGTGCTTCAGGTGTCCAGCGCCCAATGTAGCATCACCTCCGCCCATGGACCAACAGAGGAAAGCACCGGAACCAAGCTGCAGGTACCCGGTCCTGGCCGACTAGCAGGCACAAGGCTGGCAGGCTGGGCCATCGTCGGCCGCACGAGTTGTTCATAGGCCATGGTCCGGTTCCCCTGTCGGAGGATGCTAGGTACGGCATCTCGCCACGGCCATGTCCCCACGAGGGGTTCGGCAAACGCAGACGGAAAAACATGGCACCAACGTCCAAGGAGGAATAATTTGACGGTGAAGCTGTTGGTTGAGTCAAGATTGCTCGCTGAAATCCTTCCGTAGCTCTGCATCCTTGGCCATGAGAAAACAAAGCCGGCAGCCAACTCGTCGGGCATTTTTGTGCATGAAACGGCCGGACAACCACCAAAGAAGACGGTTCTGGGCCGACGATCAGTGGGGAAGGCTGAGGCAAGGGAACCTGGCATGAGAAAAGGAGGAATCGGAGGCCTGGAAGTCGATCGACCAGGACGGTTAATCAATCGCCCAAGCGTCTGGCGATGAACGTGCCACAGGGCATGTCAAGAGAGCAGAATTCGATGCCTGTATCCCCAAGGTTACCTGCGAGTGAACCAACATACGCACGCGAATCTTAAAAAACGTACGACCATGTTTGATTGCAAATGTGCACTTAGCAGTAGAGTAGATTGAGGCCCGCTCTGCGACACGACGCAACACAAAAGTGCACCGAATTGATTCGTAGTCTCGACGTAGAGACGTTGCTTCACCGTTCAAAAGTAAAAAGAGGGTCGCAGCTTGGGTGGATGGCGTCGGTCGGTAGCTAACACGGCCATGACAGATCAAATCGCGGGTTTCAGTAAAAGCCGCCATCACCGCAACTCGAAACGCGATAGAGCCAGAAAAAGAAGACACTGGGGAGCACCCTTGCGTCTTTGATCTTTCTGGCTAGTGCCGCCTGGGATCCTTGGGCGGACCAGAAACTCCCCGGCCATGAACAAGAGCGCTTCGCCAGGGGTAGCACGTAGCACATCCCATCATGGCTCGACCTGTGAGAATGACCCCTGACAGAAAATACGACAAACCCCGGAAGCGGCGGGATTGGCGACGTTCCGTGATTGACATGTTTTTCCGTCTCAGGCTGTCTCTGAGATTTCAGCCGGGAGCACTTGGACCAATTCGCAGCGCCGTAATTCACCGTCCAACAAGTGGGGGATGATGTGCTTCTAGAAGCCCATTCAAAACAAGCGACGCAAGAGGCGCAAAACGGGGCCGACGACGCGCGGAGACTACGGCGAACCGTCGTTGATGGACGCCAAAACAATGGCGTGAGCAAGCCACAGGGAGCTGTCTGTCGATAAGCTCAAGCGTCACTGGTAGAAGTGGGTTAGTGTTCAGGCGTCTAGTCAACAATAACAGTTCGTACCTGAACCATAGTGACGTTGACAAAGTGCCTTCTTCCGAGAGGCTGCGGCGTAAAAACTCTGTGAACAGAACGGGAAATTAAACAAGGAACCGTGGTCTCCGGTCTACCAAACAAGTGTGGTGGAGGGCCATTCCGATTCGGCCGTCGCCAGATTCAGGTGAGGGAACCGTGTTTTGGTGGAATCGGTGACGGACGGACTCAGTTTCATACTCGAAGGCTGTGCTTTTTTGTTTCAACTGTTCTGTATTTGGTCGAAACATTTTGGCGAGCGAGACAGAGGTTGGCGAGTAAGCATGCAATCAAGGTTGATGTGAAAGATCCTTGGCAGCCGTCGATGCGACCCATCATTCATATCACAATGAGCGTGTTGAAGGCCTCTCGATAATCTTCACCCAACGTTAGGATCTCCGCGTCGTAAAATATGCTTAAATCATGCGGTGCAAGTTCTTTAACTGCTGTCGACTCTTCATATCCTATCATTCTTGTCTTGTCCCGCAAAGGCGGTTGCTGTTGAGATGCTGGCGGTTAACTCTGATCTTCATCACCTACCCGGGACTTGAGAGCAACGGCCCATGCGCGCTGATCCGTCCGTAAATGGAGAGATCTCATCGAGTGATTCCCAGAATAAGCACAAGTAAAACTGAGCGGGATGTTTCATAGGGCATGATCCTTGCCATGTCTTTTTTTGATACCCTCCAGTGTCCAATTTGGCTTCGTTCAGGATCCATTGGTAAAGTTTGAGGGCGGCAAGGCTGGACCCTTTGCTGCTTTGTCTCGGATCGGGTCACTGACTGTGTTGTGATTGGCTGCCCTGATGTTGAAACAACCAGGGGCAGCTTGTCCTGAGACAACTCCAGCGTCAAACGACGCCACGCGATGGTAGCGCGGGCTGGGTGCTAAAAATGAACATCCACCAAGACGGAACGGAAGATTGAAGAGAAAGAAGAAAACTGGGGAAGTCATGGACCTGGGCGCCATAGTTTTGCCTTTTCTGGTTCCGACAGCTATGACGAAGGCGGAATTGTCGATGGTAGAGATGTAGAGGGACCTTTGCTTGTGCTGAGCGCTGAGGCCCGCCGCCTGTCTCAGTTATCGTTGCTCAAGCGTTGTCTGGTATCCGTCCGTCATTTGTCCGTCCTGTATGGAGTACGGAGTATCCGCCAGCGAGTTGATCTGAAGTGCCAGTGCCAAGCAATCGAGATGCCCAGCAAATTCCGCCTGTGACGGCATCGCAAAACGAAACCACCAGATAGGAAAGTTACGAGCTAGAACAAATCGACAAATCCGGAGATGATGTTTCCTCGACGCGAGATTGTCTTCTTACTCGGTGTTGTTAAGCCATCACTTGCAGAACGTGAGGACCATGTCACGGAACCCCATCGGTCAGGCGATGCGAATGTCAGGGCGGCCCCATGCCAAGCGTGCTGTCTCTGGCCGATGTCTCCCACGGACCTTGGCCACGCTTCAATCCCTGACAGCCACGAACGTTTATTCATGATCAATGGCTGGTTGTACGCTTAATCCCGGAGCGGGACGGTGGTAACGGTGGGAGGGACGGTGGAGTGGCCCTATCTCGGGCGCTGAATCGGTCTCGGTACGATGCTGCAAAACGGGGAAAGCGTGCAAGTTGAACATCCTGGAAGAATTCTTGGTGCTTCCAACGGGCGTCGACCGCATGAATCTGTGCAATTTCTCGACGTAGCATCCCGTGACGGATTTGTACTGACGTTGCTGTAGATTGCATGGGTCACCTAACCTTGGTATTTCCGGAGGCCATTCGTAGATCCGCCGACGGCAGTGAGGATCAACCACATGGCACGGAGGCGAGTGTATTTTTGGTGCTTATGCGGATGTTGTGTTTCTGACTCGAGCCTACCCGGCACCGGCGACAATATGCTGGCGATAGAGGCCATGATTTGTTTGAGCAGGATCAAGGAAGAAGAAAAATGACATCCCTACTGTGATGGATGAATCCTGTGGCATTGGACGTTGAGGTTGTAATGGTGGCCTCCGTTTTGGCCACTAAAAATTGGTTCCCTTCCATTAGCACCTTCCCTCTGCAAGTCATGCCGGCTGCTGCTGCTTTCCACGGATAGACGTCCAATGCCTTCAGTTGGTGGCTTTCTGGGGAAAGAGCCACCAGAGACATTCTCCTACAGGGGCCAACCGCCACTGGAAGAACTGCTCCCTCCCAATGACCCCTTGACTGATCCATCCTCTCTTCCATCGACCTCACTGGCTCCCACAAAGACACCCCCAAACGTCCAACCGCCAGGGCGCCATCGAAGCGCTGCAAGTCTATTGGTGGGCGCATCGCCCGTGGTATCCGTACCTGCAGATGCTGTTGGAGGGGCATCAACGGGGCCCCACTACCCACCAAAAGGAGGTGCTTAACGCTCTCTGATAAGGTGGCGAAGCGTTTCAACGATCAGGTTGCACTTGGCCGTACGCGGAGCTCAATGGAACATCGACAGGCCCTGGCAACGGCAACGGCGGTATGGGAACTCGGAGAAGCATGCTGCCTTCAGGAGGCAAAACGCCGGGCAGCAACAATTGGCGGTGGGTTTCTCCTATCATGATCGAGACGGCTGGAGATGTGCACTGACTGTCTTGCTTTGTGCTCGGCTTGTGCTTTGTGGCCTCACCTCCAGCTCGTCTACCATCACCGCAACGCCGTCGTCGGTGGAAGTCCACAAGTTGAGGACAAAGCGCAAGCCTCTCGCTTTGTCTCTGATTCGCCGCACATCAGCTCGCTTCTTTGTCGACGATCTGCTCTTTGGCGTCTAGTCGACAGATCTAGCGAGCCGTCATTGCTCAATAACTGCCCCGCAGCGCTGCTGATAGACGCCCGCTTCGACATCCAGCATCAAAGGCACCAAAGCGCTCTGTCAACAACTCATGCGGCTGATCCAAAGTTAGCCCATCGGAATTTTCAACAAAAATATGCATAATCTTGTCCGACTCGGGAATAGTCACATCTCTTGACACACATAGACAACGCAGGATGGGAGGCTATGCACAACGCGGCAATGCACAATTGGGCATCTGATAGGATCACAATGGCATAAACAAAATATGTCAACGGATCCAAGTCTGGGCTGCGAAGAAGAAAGGGGATGCCTCCTTACCCATGGTCAGGCACAGGCATCACATTGGTCGCTGTCGATTTTCCCGTGCTCATGGTGCCAGCACGCTCGTCCATCAGTCCATCCAGCCTTCAGGACCACATTGGTGCCCTGGTCTCGGCAGCAAGAAAGCCCCTGGATGCGCTCTGGCAGGGCTTCTACAAATCGTTTGGCTTCGCCTAGCCCGCTGTCGGATACCCTTGTCAGCGGGGCTCACCCATGGTCCTAGATCCCTGCACCATGACCCTGGTCCCTTGTTCCTGGAGCCGCCCTCTGCGAACCGCTTGGCCAACACCACCTCACCGGAGAGCTTGGACGGTGGATGGACCGCTGCACTACTCAGGAGCCTCACGAGCCCTCTTGTCTCCTCCAGCCGTGCTCAACCTGACCCAGAGGCACACCAGGGGTTTCCATCGTCGGTGCTTCTCCACCCAGCCATGGATGACCGAGGGGTGCATCCTTGGCACCAGATGCCGGGCTGGCCGGCCTTTGTGCTCTGCAGTCACAGTCTCCCACTACTTCTCGTCTGGATGTATGGACTGGTTCTTGGGTATATAGTAGCTTCGTATGCCCTCCCATCTTTGGCTTTTCCTCTTGCTTCATCACCACCTTCATCTTTTCCTTTTTTCCTTTACTCAAGCAAATATCTTTTCTTTTCGGTGTCAAAGTCATTCGTTTCCTTTGGCCCACACATCTCTTAATTACTTTCTCACTATCAAATATCTGCACTCATTCGCTACTACCAACTAGTTTTACAACAAATTCTTCGATATCCATCCACAATGAAGGCCAACACCTTCGCCCTCCTGGCAGTTGCTGCCAGCATTGGCGAGGTTTCCGCTACCGTGAGTACCCTGCTCTCCGCAGAGCCTCATCTCATCTCATCCGATCTCATACTTACACATCTCTAGTGGGGTAACTGGAAGCAAGCACCCAAGTACTCTCCCCCTCGTGCCGTTGACAACAAGTGCGACGACAAGCAGAAGGGTGGCTGGTCTTGGGGAGACCTCGACGTCGGCAGCTTCGATAAGTACAACGACTGGGACTTCAGCGGCTGGACCTGCGGAGAAGACAAGTCGAAGCGTGATCTTAGCGGCCGTACGTTCGGAAAGACCATTTTCGGAGAGTGTGGCTCCTCCAAGGAGTCTGCTCCCTCTTTCGGCTGCAACAGTGGCAGCTGCGGTGGCGGATATGACAAGTTCTCTGTGAAGAAGTTCCACGTCAAGCCTGAGTTTGACTGCCGTCTTGAGTTCCACTATGAGATGCCTGACGGTTCCAACTGCAAGCACCAATCCGACTGCTCCAAGGACGGTACCGATGTCTACAACTCTCAGTGTGGTGGTGCCAAGAAGGTCCACATTGTCTACCCCAAGCAGCCCAACAAGCCTAAGGAGAAGTGCCGTGTCGAGATCCCCCAGATCGACTTCGACTGCGACAAGCCCGAGAAGCCCGTTTGCACCAAGTGCCAGCAGACTCAGACCTTCCCCTCCGGTGACAACACTAAGACTTTCCCTGGTGGCGACTACACCAAGACCTTCCCCTACGGCGACAACACCAAGACCATCCCTGCTGGCGAGGAGACCACTTCTTTCCCTGCTGGCGAGGAGACCACTTCTTTCCCCGGCGGTGAGGCTACCACCAGCGTTCCTGAGGGTGAGGCCACCACCACTGTCCCTGCTGGTGAAGAGACCACCACCTTCCCCGGTGAGGAGTCCCAGACCGTTCCCACTGGCGGCGAGAACACCGAGACCATCCCCTCTGGTGAGGAGACCACCTCCGTTCCCAGCGGTGAGGAGACCACTTCTTTCCCCGGCGCTCAGGGCACTACCTCCGTCCCTGAGGGTGAGGCTACCACCACTGTCCCTGCTGGTGAGGAGACTACCACTGTTCCCACTGGCGAGGAGTCTCAGACCTCTCCCATCAGCGAGCAGACCACTAGCTACCCTGGCGGCGAGGAGACCACCAAGACCTTCCCTTACGGTGAGGAGACCACCATTGTCACCACCTTCGACAGCACCTCCACCATCTACACCACTGAGATCACCACTGTCACCTCTTGCGGCCCTGAGGTCCCTGACTGCCCCGCTACTCAGGGTACTCCCGTCATCGTGACCCAGACCGTTCCCCTGACCACCACCATCTGCCCCGTCACTGAGACCCGCGTCGAGACCAACCCTCCTGCTGGTGAGACCGTCCCCGCTACTCAGCCTGAGGGCCAGAAGACCACCACTGCTCAGTCCCCTGGTGAGACCCAGTCCGTTCCTGAGGGTGAGGGTTCCCAGACCGTCCCCACTGGTGAGGAGACCAACACTGTTCCCGCTGGTGAGGAGACTGTCCCCGCCACTGTCCCCGAGGCCGGCAAGACCACCACTGCTCAGTCCCCTGGTGAGACCCAGTCCGTTCCCGAGGGTGAGGAGACCGTCCCTGCTACCCAGCCCGAGGCCGGCAAGACCACCACTGCCCAGTCCCCTGGTGAGACCCAGTCTGTCCCTGAGGGTGAGGAGGAGACCTCTTCCGTCATCACCACCACCTACGACAGCACCTCCACCATCTACACCACTGAGGTCAAGACCATCACCTCTTGCGGCCCTGAGGTCACCAACTGCCCCGTCACTGCTGGTACCCCCGCTGTTGTCACTGAGACCATTGCTGTTTCCACCACCATCTGCCCCGTCACTGAGACCCTGACTGGCAACGAGAAGCCCAGCTACACCAAGCCTGCCAACGGCGGTGACAAGACCACTGAGGGCTCTTCCCCTGAGGCCACCACCGATGTCCCTGAGGAGGAGACCACTGTTGTCACCACCTACGACAGCACCTCCACTGTCTACAGCACCAACGTCAAGACCATCACCTCTTGCGGTCCCGAGGTCACCAACTGCCCCGTCACCGCTGGTACTCCTGCCGTTGTCACTGAGACTGTCGCTGTTTCCACCACCATCTGCCCTGTCACTGAGACCCAGACCCACAAGTCTCCCAAGCCCACTGGTTCCAAGCCCTCTACTGAGAAGCCTGAGACCCCCAAGGATGGCTACAACGTTCCCGATGTTGTCCCCAGCTGCCTGAACACCTTCCTTGACTACCTTGAGAACTGCGAGGACAACACCGATGCTGCCTGCTACTGCCCTGACAAGTCCTTCGTCGACAACGTCTTCCAGTGCCTGTACGCCCACGCTGACAACGACGACATCGTCGCTGAGGCCGTCTCCTTCTTCCAGGGCATCTGCGCTCCCTACGCTGAGCAGAACCCCGTCATTGCCACTGGTGCTGACTCCGTCACTGAGCACATCACTGTCACTGGCACCACCATCATCACCTCTGCCCACTACACCACCGTTGTTGTTGCCACCACTGTCACTGAGCCTTGTGTCTCCCAGGGTACCACCATTGAGGGCAGCAGCACCGTCAAGACCATCGAGACTGAGATCGTTGTCCCCGAGGTTGGCTTCACCTCCGGCCCCGCTGGCAACGGCCCCATCCCCGCTGCTCCCACTGCTCCCGCCACCGCTCCCGTCACTGCCCCTGAGGCTGGCGCCACTGGATCTCCTTCCTACCCCGCCAACCCCGAGGCTCCCGCTGCTGGCGAGACTCTCATCACCAACAAGCCCGTCGCTGGCACTGGTGGTGTCCCCGTTCCCACTTCGGCTCCCGGCAACGTCCCCGTGACTGCTGGTGCCGCTCGCAATGGCATGGGCATCGCCGCTGCCATCCTGGCTGTCGCCATTGCCCTGTAAGGGTCTTGACGAGCACTGCACATAAGCTTTGTTTTCCTTGTTATCTATAGATTGGGTCTTGGTACCTGAGGCGGAACATGTATGTCACTTGTATATCCCGCATCCCGAGACCGCTCAAGCTTCCAGGGAAGCCCCCAAGCGCGCTCATCAACATGTATCATTCTTACGATCCTTACGAAAAAATATGCATTGGTGTGGAACGTTGGAACTTACCCGACCCCCCTGACGCTTGTCGTCGGGGTCGAAAACCACTGACACAAAAACAAAAAAAAGAGCACGGGAAGTTACCGGCCGAGCCGAATGCATATAGACGCATATATACCCGCTGGCTGGTTTGTGTAATCTTAATATTGACTGATTTTTCTCTTTTCAATCAACTCCGATGCTCAATCAATGGTCCCTTGTGATATCTAAACTGTAACTGCATTGCCTTGTGAATGTTGAACATGGATTAACTCTCCTGGTCGAGTTGCCTCTTAAACCGGTGATCTCTTTGGTCCTTAACCTCGATTCGGCCTTGCACTCTTCCCTTTGCCATATCCATTGATGTTTCATGTGAGCTTGCCTCTACTCCTATGTCTTGACACTGATACCCCTTCTATTGGGATAGACGTCATAAGTCGACGTACCTATTGGAAGGTCTTGTCAACATAGAGCCCACAATGCAACTTTGTTGAGTTGTCTTAGTAAGTATACAAAATTGGCCCATCCTTGCTTATTTCCCCTTGTAGACTGTGGACGAGTCATCTTCCATCTTACAAGTAATGCCTATAGTCAGGCACAATGCGACACACCAGTCTTCCTGATGTACCATTCCCGCATGTAAGCACCAGTCAGCACCAATCTTGATCCTTCGCGTGAGCTTATTTCAACGTCGTTGGAGGGTACACAGACGGGAAAACCGGACGGGAAAATGATGAAAGTTTATTTTGTGTGAAAGGGGGGAGAGCAGCTCTTTTCGAGCTGGTTGGCGGGCGTTGTCACGGTTGGGTCATATCTGAGTGCACTGTCGAACTTGTACCACGCGTGTCACGGAAGCGGAAGCGGAAGCAACGGACTCCAAGGTGACTCGGTAAGGGTCATGTATCTCTCCGAGAGGGTGGATTAGAGAGCGTAAAATGACGTTTGATTTGGAGAGGGACCACTTGCCGAGGTTCGACCCACACAACCAGAGAGAAGAGGAGAGGAGAAAGAGAGAGGATGGTCGGTGATGGGAAATGCCGAATCCAAAGAGATGCATTTCTGGGCGCGAATCTGGCTACAAGGGTCATGATGCAAGGACGGCCCTCGGTTACAACCCTAGTAGCCAGAGCGCATCTACAGATTGGTTTCAGCGCATCACACAGCGGAATTAAGAGATGGTGGTTTAGTTCAAATTGGCTTCTCTTTCACCGTCTCTACTCTCTGTTGCTAACGATCGTCATGACTTCCGACCTCTCCTATTGGTTAGTACGACTCCAGTGTCTTTTCTGTGCCGAGGCCCTGGAGCTGGCGCACCGACGTTTGTGGGACTTTGGTGCTGTGGAACTCCAAGACAGTGAACGGGGGTTGAAGAAATAAAGGGGACACTCGAGGAGAGAGGGTACCTCTATCGTTCCTCAGTATTGTATGATTAACCCTAGAGCAGCTCAAATAAAATATTTCAAAATTTCTCCAAGAGACAATGATACTCTGAGGGCTGTCTCGATTATTCATGAATTTTATTAGAGACGTTCAACCGGTAAAAAAGCAACACTGACTTATTGTCTCTGTACAGGTGTCTCATTCATTCCCATCCCCCCTCGGCGCATGCGGGGGATGGAGCAGGTGGGCCAACGCCAAGGCGCCTACCCCAGCTTTTCCCTTTTCCTCGGTGGGAGGTCTTGAATTTGGCGACAGGAAGGCGCCGCCTTATCTACCTTCCCCTTCTCTCCCCAATTGTCTCTCCCTTTCTCTCCCTCCCAGTCCCTTCTCTAGCTTGCGCAGCTTAGATCTCCAAAACCTCCAGCAACAATGGTCTTTCTACCTCCTCCCTCAGTCCCCAAGCTCCCCTTTGGTATGTTTTGAACTTTCTCCTGCCGTGACTTGCTTGCTCACAACGCGCCTACCCGCAGATCCTCCCGACTCAATCACCATCCCCGAGTTTGTCTTCTCTGACAAGTACGGCCGGAAGCCCTTGTCTCGGTCTAGAAGCCCCTACACATGCGGCATCACCGGAAAGTCGTACACCACCTCCGAGGTCGAGGAGCGCGAGAAGCTGCTCGCCCGCGCGCTTGCGAAGCGCCTCGGCTATGACTTGACCGACCACACAGAGTGGGACAGGGTTCTTGCGCTGTACTCCCTGAACACGGTTCGTATGCTCGGGGCTGCTGTGTGAGGAAGGCACATGCTAACTGAACGCGTCGCACAGATCGACTACATTCCCTTAACCCACGCCGTTCACCGTCTCTCCGGCATCGTCACCCCCGCCAGCGCCGCATACTCTGCCCAGGAGCTCCAGCACCAGCTCGTCTCGTCCGGCGCAAACGCTCTCTTCACCTGCGTCCCTCTTCTTGACAATGCTCTTGTCGCGGCAAAGGGCGCTGGTATCCCGGAAGACCGCATCTTTCTTCTCCCAGTTCCCGGTTTCGAGGCCAAGGCTCCGTTCAAGACCATCAACGACCTGATCGCTGAAGGCAAGGATGCTCCTGAGCTCAAGCCTCTGAACTGGGTCAAGGGTCAAGGTGCGCGACAGGTTGCTTACCTGTGCTATTCCAGCGGAACTTCTGGTCTTCCCGTGAGTATTGGCGGTATTGATCGGGACTTCTTGGCTCACAAATCTGCAGAAAGCTGTCCAAATCAGCCACCGTAATGTAATCGCAAACATCATTCAGATGACCATCCAAGACGGCGTTGGTCGCAAAGCTGCCGGTGTCGACACTCAGGTTCAACTCGGTCTATTGCCCCTCAGCCACATCTATGGCCTCGTGCCCGTTGCCCATTATGGTAGGTCTCTGTTTCGTTCTGGAATGGCATTAATGGCATTGAGACTGACCTTGTACAGGTCTGTACAACGGTGACGAGACCGTTATTCTACCACGCTTTGAGCTCAAGATGCTCCTGTCCGCTATCCAACGGTTCAAGATTGAGCAGATGGCCCTCGTGCCCCCCATCATGATCCACATGTTGAGTAGCCAGGCTGAGTGCGCCAAGTACGACATCAGCAGCGTGCGCTTCATCTTCAGCGGCGCTGCTCCCCTTGGAAAGGAGACCATGGAAGACCTTTGGAAGGTGTGGCCTTCGTGGAGAATTTGCCAGGGCTATGGTAAGTGGAATCTGTGCCCTCATCGTTATCTTCACAACTGACTCGGCCAAGGCCTCACCGAGACGTCTCCTGTTGTCACATCCACCAGCGAGCTAGACATCGACGCTGGCACTTCAGGTACTCTCCTCCCCGGCCTCAAGGCCAAGATCATCGACACCGACGGAAGCGAAATCACCGAGTACAACAAGCCTGGTGAACTCCTCGTCCAGGGCCCGACAATCGTGTTGGGCTATCTCAACAATGCCAAGGCGACTGCTGAGACCTTTGTGCACCATGAAGATGGTCGCTGGATGCGCACCGGCGACGAGGTTCTCGTCCGCAAGTCACCCAAGGGCAACGAGCACTTTGTCATCGTGGACCGTATCAAGGAACTCATCAAAGTCAAGGTAAGTCCATCATTTGCACTCATAATTCATCATTTACTTACACCACATAGGGCCACCAGGTTGCTCCTGCGGAGCTCGAGGATCACCTTCTCAGCCACTCACTCGTCTCGGATTGTGCAGTCATCCAGGTCCCTGACCTACGAGCCGGCGAGGTGCCCAAGGCGTTTGTCGTCAAGGCCCCCGAGGCTAAGGGCAAGTCTGACGATGAGGTGAAGGAGAGCATCAACAAGTATGTCGAGGAACACAAGGCGAAGCACAAGTGGTTGAAGGGAGGCATCGAGTTTATCGATGTTATTCCCAAGAGCCCTAGTGGCAAGATCTTGAGACGGTTGTTGCGAGATCGAGAGAAGCAGGCCCGCAAGGAGAAGGGAGCCAAGCTATAGAGGGCGGTTAGATACTAGACGTCTAGACGAGCGATGTGATTTGGCACGGTATTTTTGTAGTTGTAGAGGCATCTGAGCGTAGACTATCTTGCATCAAAGAGAGTCTAGGTGAGGTATCTAGAAAGCGAATGAACTTTTGGAATTACATGATCATTAATCTTTGTCGGAAACTCATTAGACGAGAACCCGCCTGTGATCCCGATATATCGTAAACTACCTGTCTAGAAGACCATGCCCTGGGCCTGGGTGCTGCGGGCATCCTTCTTGCGGATGTCAATGTTCTTCCACATGAATAGGCAGAGCACGGTGAATGGGATAAAGCAAGCACCGGCAATAACCATCTTCTGCTGAACGACGTCGTAGGCGCCAATGATGGCATCACGCTCAGGAGAGTCCCTGACGTAGCTCATCTGAACAGTAATGTCACCATAGATGGTAGCAGTCATGTTCTGGGCAGACTCAGGGAGACGCTTGGCCAGCTCACCAGGGAGGACGTTGGTCCAGATACCACCTGCGATAGCAAGACCGATAGCAGCTCCGATGGAACCAAACATACCCCACAGAGCGAGGGCGACAGCGACATCCTGATGCTTGACCGAGGACATGACGGCGAGACGAGCAGTCAGGGACCAGATACCACTGTAGATACCGTTGAAGAGCTGACACATGACGAGCCAGTTGACAGCGGTGTGGGAGTGACGGAAGTGGATGAGCAGGGCAGTACCGAGAACCATGAAGGGGACGCCGATGAAGGAAGGCCACTTGAAGTGTCCGAGGTATCGAATGGCACTGCTAGGATCAGTTGAAGCTCTTTGTTAGTTGGATGGGGCGACTCACAGGCCGACGAAGGGACCAATAAAAGCAGCCATCAGGGAGAACGAGTTGAGAATGTAACCGGAAGTGGTGATGCTCTCAAAGTGAACGACCTGAAGGTAAGATCCGTAGTAACCATCCCAGCAGCTAATACTAGTTAGATCAAGACACAAAGATATCCGACCAGGGTTACTCACAAGATGGAGGCAAACATGAGGCCGTAGATAAGGCAGCCACCCAGAACGGTTCGGTTGGTGAGGAGATGGAAGGGAAAGTAAGGCACAGGGGCGAAGAACTTTTCCCAGACAACAAATGCGGCGATGAGGACGACTCCGAGGACGATCATGGCGATGATGTAGCCGCTAGCCCAGCCATCAGGGGCCCTGGAGGCGAGGTTGAAAGGAAGCAGGAGAAGCGACCATCCAAAGGTGGTGAGGCAGAGACCGATAACTAGAACAGGTTAGAAACGGTTAAGGTGCGGAGGTTTAAGGTTGAACATACCATCAAACTGCACAAAGTGATACTTGATAGACTCCCACACGGTGCGGTTGTGAACCTTTTCAGGAGCAAGACCCAGCTTCTTAGCCTTGATCTCGCTCATGATGAAGATGACCATGACAGGAATACAAAAGGCGAGCAAGATAATGCAGAAAGCACCAAAAGCCCAGCGGAAGTTGACATTGACGTAAAACAGCTCGGCAATCTTGGGACCAGCAAACGTCGACGAGATGGTAGGTGTGTAGTTGAGACCCATGATGATCAATCGGTTTCGAAGGGTGGTAGTGTCGGCAACAACGACGTCGATAACATAGATGAGACCAAGATGGCCAACCCAGTAAAGCGTGTGAGCAGCGGCGTACATCTCGACGTTCTTGCAGGTGGCCTTCATGATCATGCCGACGACGATGAGGAGCACCATGGAGCCAAAGCCCCAAACTCGACCCCAGATGTCAATAATCTTTGCGATGGGGAGGGCACAGACACCGCCGAGGATAGTGGCGACAATGCTCGTGGTAGCGATGAGACCGTGCTGGGCGAAAGCGGATGTTACGTAGGGGACGAGGTTGGACTGGACGGCCGAGAGAAGACTGTCGACAAAGGCGACAAGCCAGACACTAAACAAGTCAGTAAGTACTCTCTTGGTCTAAGACTGCAATTGACTTACAAGATAAAGGTGGCAATCAGCATCTTCTTTGACCAGACAGTAGTCATGGCCTCGGCCTTCTTGACACCCTGCTGCTTAAACTCATCATCGGACAAGTCCTTGAGGTCCTCCTCGGTGATCTCATTGTTCTTTTCGTTGCCGGCGACCTTTTCAATGTCGGGAACCGACACCTCGTTAATGGGCTCGGGCCCAATCTGAGTATGAGTCGCCATTGAAGCAAGAGGTTGTCCTTCCTGGGCAGAAGAGGCGAGCTGTAAGACGGAGTGGTGAATAAAGAGGAGCTTGCACGACAAGAGGGCTTTCATGAGGTGGGAGGAGTGCCCTGTTAAGTACCCTTTCTTCGGCCAAGATGCGACGCTGTCAGCACCTAGACGCAGACTTATTGACAGGGTCGGCGATGATCATCCCTCTGGCAGGACTCGTGGGATGGGTCTTTCAAGGGCCTAGAGTTCTGACGGTCTCCATGGACATGGGGCGAAATGATCGAGACACCAGATGGGGATACACATGTCTAACTCGTGTTCAATAATTTACCTAAAATTATTGACGCGTTACTAAAAGTAATGCTGACATTAAAAATGACTTTAAAGTATTCTGCATTATTCTACAATCTTAATCCTAATTATAGAGCCATCTGTAGAGGAGATACAACAGTGTTCCTCTCCTTGATGCTCTCTCTTTTTTTCCCATGACCCGCGCGCCCAGGCCAAAACCCCCAAACATCAAACCCATGACTGGACAATCCCACGCTCACCATGACACACTAGATAAACAAAAACTCATTACTACGCTGCGAATCACCCGCAGCGGCGTCTGCCGTTGGGAACATAAGTTCCCAACGTTGCATCGAAATCTCCAAGTCAAAAAGGCCGCACACCGCGTCCCACACAACGTTCCCCACCATACCTCCGTTCAGGATCCTGGGAATAGCACCGGAAAACCCCCAATTGGCAGGGTTAAGCTGTCTGAGGCTCATTTCATTGGCCGGAGCTTATTTCCTAAAAGCTACCGGGCATGGCCCGGGGTTGAGCTTAGGTGGTTAGGGTGGCGGCCATCCCATCCCCAAGAGCTCAAGGGAGGATCATCGCAAATTTTCGGACACTAGTTCGATAATCTGATCATCTGATAATCGCTGACCAAGTGGCCATCAGGGCAAGAGATCGGCCAACCTCTTGAGGCACAGCAACGGGCGAGCCCAAGGTACTGGTGTTCCCTTGGCATTGGCATGTGATGAAGGAGGCTCCGATGGTGATCCATCAATCAAGGTCTGGACTTTTAACACTAAATCAAGACTCTCTTGTCATAGGGACAGGGTCAAAAGAGCCTCTTCCCGTGACTGTTGGCCAAGTCGGAATGGCTTACCCAACAGCGCGTCTGCCGCGCTTCTCGACTCGGAGCGGCACGCCGTTCGACAAGGGTGATTCCAACAATGGCGAGATGGGGGCTTCGATTAAGAAACCGCCACCTGCGCCAAGATCGGGTTTTGGCCTGGACCAGGTCCCAAGCCATAGTCCGGCAGTAGTAACCGGCATGAACAGGGTCCTGCTCTGCAGTTTTGCGTCTTGGCGTCTAACAGCAACTTTGTGAGGCCGTATCCAACTCTTGAGAATCAGATTCTCAAGCCACTTTCCAACGTCCCACGCTGCATGTAGGTGTTGTTACATTGCAGAAAGACCTGCATCAGAGCCATGCCCGTGGAACAGATGATCAACTCCTCCTGTCACCCATCACTCACAGACTAAAAGATCAACCAACTCCCCCTTGTTCCCACCCTGATCGCGTACGAAAGCGTGGGTCCAAGAGTCCGAACCCACCAGTTCCAGTTGATTATTGAGGCAGCTAGCTAAAGCTAGTCCAAGCGACCGAAAGGAGAAAAGCCCATGACCAGACGAGAAACAAGCAGACCAGGAATGGTCCGCGTATGAACGGGACGAAAAAAAATTCTTCTCGAAACTTGGGTCTTTCTTGGCAAAGCAAAAGCTCCGTCTTGTTCCATGGGAACCTGGGAAAGGCTAGAGCCAATAGTGGCAATTCTACCGGCGTAGTGGTAAGTCCATGCTTCATGGGTTCATCGGATGGAGGCATGTGGGGGAAGGTCTTTTCCCGTCTGCTGTTCATGACCATTCTAGACAAGGCTTTAGGCCTCGTAGGGCCAGGAAGACAGTTTCCCGTGAAGTGGGATTAAAGTTGAATGGCGATTCGTCAAGGAACGAGCGCTTCTTGGCGCCTTGGGTCCAGGCGGCTCTGGGCTTCCCGGCGATGTCACCAAAGACGGACTCAAAATCTTGACTGGGTCGGTGGGATTAATCTCGACAGCGGATCCTGCTGCCTACGATCCACCTTTTGCTTTTCGTCTCCTTGAAGTCAATGGCGTTGATTGATTGCCACGCGCTGTGTCAGCGGCGCATTCTTCAAACCCGCCACGTTTCTTGGACTGATTGATAAGATAAGATAAGATCGACATGAGGCAAAAGACACGAACCTCAGGAGTCTGACACTGTGTCTAACTGTCTCTCAGGACCCTCAACAGCCTGACTCGATCGATTGCTTTTACGGGTAAATGGAAGAGTCTCGGGCGAATCTGGGCCAAGATCAAGCGACACCATCTCTTCGCTGCCTAACGGACACATTTCCCATGACCCCCACAGCAATACGTGCGACCGAGAAGCATGCCATATCCATACATCGAATTGCCCTCGCAAAAAAAAGTTGGTAAAGGTTCGAAATAGGTGGTCCTGTAATGGTTCGGCGACAGGGATCGAGCTCGGCGTCTGCGTGGAGCTCGTGCAAGGGTCTCGCCATGCTGACTCTGGGGGTAAGCATTTAACGCATCCTCGGCCAGGTCGAGACTCTTGTCGGCCTGTTTTCCCCGGTCAGGCCGACTATTCCCTTTACTTTCCGGCCGCGTCATGAGCGAAAATGAAGAGATATAGTGGAGTGTTTGGTGCGTGTCGAGATGTGAATGATTGCTTGTGTCTTGCTGGTCGACGATGGCCTTGAGGGCCCTGGTTTCGTCGGGTTATCCGTCTTGGACGTGTGTTTCAAGACCCAGTTCATGAAGATCGCTCCCAAATGATGATAGGATGGTCCATGATTCGTGATCAAGAGGGGGTATCTCCTCAGTCCGCCACGAACCATCATCGCCCCAGCCTGATTGTCAGGCCAGGCAAGAGAATCCTACAGAGAGCTAAACATTCTAGCAGCATACTATATGCAAGAATCTCTAGACAAAGCAAATCAAGCGAAGATCTTTGAGGAGACGCTGGTTCAAATAGGGCTTAGCGAGGGTGCTCCCACGTTTTGCCAAACAAGGTTGCATGACCCGCCGTTCCTCCATCCTCCACCATCACCCTCGCACGTAGGTCGAGATATTAGCATGTTCTCCCTCAAGGTCAGCTATATAAGCATAACAAAAGAGTCTTAGTATGATGAGTAAAAGAGATCTAGAGCATTTGTATCTTGTTAGTTTATCTCTTTACAAGACTTTTTATATGCATCATCTCACAGAGTTGATAGAAGCTCGGGACTAGTCTTGATCTCTGGTTCGTGCCTCACTCGGTTCATTTCTAGTTTTGAAGAATAATTCTTTCAACGTCCTTTATTACACTTGTGACCAATAAACGCCCCTATATGCCCCTCTATTTTCTATTCCGATTCCGCGTTATATTCATCCAAACTCCTCATGCCCACCCCAGCAAGGTCCTCCGGAACCGACACATCTGATATGCTTGGGGTGTAGGCCTGCTCCATTGGAAAAGATACGACACTCTCGTCCCTGGCAGCTCCTTCAAGCAATGGCACATTCCCCAGGACATAAGGAACCCCCACTGACTGCGTTGGTAGCTGTATTTCAATTCCCTGCGAGCTGGGATGCACGACCAAGTGGTCCTGAGGCTGAGAATGGCGGAGTGGGTTCCAGGGTGCATTTGCATCTCGGATAAACTTCTGGATTTCGTCTAGATCGTCTTTTGGTCGTGTTTCTACCATCATGCTCCCGGAAGGTCTGTAATATGTCAGTGAAAGCTTGCCAAGTCTCGGGTGTTCAACGTACTCTTCTACGCGATAGGTTGCCATGCTTATCTGGTAGGGATCTGGATATGGCGTTGCTGCCAGGATATTCTCCAGAGGATCCTCTTCGTCTCCAAGATCCTCCCCGTCCTTGGCCATTCCACATTCCATCAACTCCCGAGCCAATGAATACTGCCCCTTGAACTTTGCCTGCTGAAAGCAAGTCCTGCTATCCCGGTTCAAGACAAAAGGGTCAAACGACGGTCTTTCTTGGAGAAGTTTGATGTGCATCATGGCTTTTCTCTGTCGCAGAGCCACATGGGCGGGGTAATCCCCGTTATGATCTGAGATGCTCGCATCGGCCTTGAAATCCTGGAGCAGTCTTTTGACAATATCTTCCCTACCGTAGCGAATCGCAATGTGTAGGGCAGTTTCTCGGCCCTCGATTAGTTTATCAATGTCTCCCTTCTCGTGCAAATGCTCCATCAAGACGGAAATGACATCTGGGACTTCTTTTGTTCCTGGGTGTCCCTGGCAGGCTTGTTCCATTGACCAAACGTCCACTTTGGCACCCCAGCGCAGAAGTAGAGGGACACATACCGGGTATTGATTCTCGGTCTCCACCATGTAACTGAGCTGACTGGCACGATCACAGCGAAAGTTGGCGTCAGCCCCGCCGGCCAGGAGAGTCTCCGCCACTTTGAGTTCCTTGTGAAAGAGAGCTATACCCAGGACTGTGCGCTCGGGCGCGTTGGTGTCCAGAGTAGCATCTCTTGTGCTTGCTCCTTCGTCCAGGAGCAGCTTGATGCCCTTGATGGAGGGTTGGATATCACCCACCAATTCGAGCACTCTATACAGAGCCCAGTTGATATCCTGACGAACCGCCTCCTTGCACGACTTGTGTCTCAAGAGGAGCTTGGCAATGCTGTTGCGGCGCAGTAGAATGGCCAAAACCAGGGGGCTGCATTCAAACCGCCTCTTTCGAATTCGGATCTTTCGATGTGTGTTCCAATGCTCATCGCGAATGGTGTACTGGACCTTTTTGTCGGCAGGAAATCCATGGTCCAGAAGAGACTCGACTAATGATTCGTAGCTTTTTCCCCATCTCGGGTTGTAAGAGAAGTCGATGGCCTGGAATACTGCTTGTTCGCCTTGATTGATATTGAGCTTCTCGAGAGAATACTCCCGGAGTAAACGGTCCGTCATGAGGGTACTTTTTGCTCGGATAGCGGACAGGAGTAGCCGTTCGGGATGCCTTATCTTGTCTGGCTCTCTGGCTAGAGCTCGGTATAGATAGTCGGCACAACCCGCCGAAGAAAGATATTCTAGCGCATCAACGGGTAGATCCGATGGGATGTAAGGGTTGACGCGCCTGGCTTCCATGTGCTCCCAGAAAACCCAGAGGAAACAGTGGAATACGTCTTCTTCTCCAAGTCCCCCAGGAAGCTCCATTTCAGCTGAGAAGCCAGCCTTTGTGTGATGGCCCCAGTTCTCGGCCGAGTAGGACAGGAATGGGTATCTTGAGCAGACCTGTCTGACATCCCCCATTTTCGTTCCTTCTGGGGATACCGTCATGCTCCATTTGCCGCTCGAAGTGTTGTTGTCGTTGCTTGTCTCAAGTTGAGCCAGTTGCTTCTCATCTTTGGCTCTAGCAAAAAGATCAAGGATCTCGGATGCCTCTTCAGGTAGATCTTCTTTTCTCAGGTGACTGAGGTATGCCGCTGACGCTTTGCAAAGCAGATTATCCCCGTACGCCACCAGGCTGTCGAAGGTACAACCGGCGCCTTGGAGCTTGCAGCGTTCGGTCAGGTAGGTAAAGGCTGTTCCGTGGCAGGGCTCGATGATGAGTTTCGCATTTGCGTCAGCAACCTGGGTCACCTCCAAGAATCCTCGGTACCTTGTTCCGACCTTGGTCAGGAAATCCTCGTCGATTCCTTTGTGCTTAGTCAGATATTTCCTGCTAATTTTACTCTTTGCTCTACCGTCTTTTTCGTCTTCGTCGCCTTCGTCATTGCCGTCGTCATCATCATCATCATCGTCGTCGTCGTCGTTGTTCTCAGTGTTGTTCTCAGTGAAATGCATGGCGCATTGCAACTCTTCGACACTCAGACGTCTCGAGGCCGCCACCACGATGGACAGTACCTTTTCAACTTCGTCTCTAACGTCTAGCTCGATACCGTTGAACATCATCTCATAAACCTCCTCCAGATCAGGCTGGAGTTTGTTGAGAAGTTTCTCAGTCGAGGTTCTGGCCACCTCTGCACTCGTTATTGCGCAGTTGACCAGATTCTGGCACACCAGCCGAACCCAAAGGAAGACGCCCTTGGAGTGATCCCGAATCTTATCCGCAAGCGGTTCGTCGTCCATGGTAATTTGTGTGAGCTTTGGGTAGTTTTCTCTGATGTACATTTCAATATCTTGTCGGGTGTGCTTGTCGATCTCCAACCTCGGAAGGACGCCAAAGCTTTCTCTCAGTTTGACCAATGCATTGTCTATCTTGGCTTCTTGAGGGCTAGAGATGCATAGTTTTAGGCGTCTCCCGCAAAGCTCGAATAATTTCTGAAGAAAGGAGGCCATCTCTTGAAGTTCGCCCTCAAAGTGGTCCCAAGCATCCACAACGAGATAGGTAATCGGGCGCTGGTGGTCTACCATAGTTCCCCAGTACTTGAACACTTCCAAGCAGGCCCTTTTCAGGTCATCTAGAGGCCAGGTTGGTAATGCCTGATGGGCTATACGCCCCCGGAAAATCGGGTGGGCTTGTTCGAAAGCATCCAAGTCCGCTTCGGCGAGCTGGAATAGGATAGACCTGAGGAACCCTTCAAACGTACGCGAGGGATCTTGACGAGAATAGTGAAAAAAGTGACTAATGATGATGACCTTTCGAGAAGGGTTTTGCAGACGAGCCCACGTAACAAGTGTTTCGTCCCCGGTCAGGTATTTCATGAGTGTTGATTTCCCAGATGCACGCTTCCCAGTCAAATGGAGAACGTTCTTGTCAGAAAGCTCAAGCCAGGACCTGAAAGTCTCATTGATCTCAACCCATTGAAACGTCCCTTCGAGATGAGAGCTCACGGTCTGGAACCGCTCCCGGACTTCAGGAAAGGCAAACGAGCGCAAAAATGCTGCAAGAACCGATCAGTATTTCGCTCACCAGAAGAAGAAGAGATATCCAAACCTTGCCGAGCTTTCAATTCGTCCCCACGAGGTTCGGCTTTATCTCTTAGAGCGAGTTCATCATTGAGCTGGGCAAAGCGAACAGCGTCTACGATCTGATCTCTGACGCTGAGGTAGTCGCCAGAGCCTGACCCCTTCTCGCCGACTGAGAACTTGGCCATTGTCTAGAGAGAGAACTGTCAGTTGAAAACATAGTTTTATATCGACTTCAAGGGCCCTTTAACCTTGTAATTGCACTGGAGGGGAAAGAAGTTATGGCCCTTGATCAAAGCTGAATCATGGTCTACGACCTGATTTCTGTTAGCAAAGCGCTAGAGATGATTGACTTGATACGTACCATTATATCCCCGAACCCTGTTAACTTCTTCTTCAGAGGCAATCCCTCGTAAAAGGACGCGATGTGGACCATAGGCTTCGAAATGTTTCCATCCCTGTCCCTAACCTTTCCATTTCTCTGCCAAAGCCAGCCCATGAACGAGTCGTGAGCTTCCTTCAGGATATCCGGGGTTGGCGAGGTCGGCGAGGTTGGCGGGAAGATGGCCCGCAACTCAATATTTGGTTTTATTTTATTAGCTTCCTCTTCGTTATTTATAAGAGCTTGTAAGATTCTATGGCCATGATCTTTCCGCTTCGATACGCGATGAGGGGTGCCGAGAAAGATGATGCCGCGGGTGAGCGCCCCAATGTTGTAAGGCGCATCTCGGGACTGGGACTCTGGGAGCACGCGCTTGACTAGAAGGCCTCCTAGGCTGTGAGCTACAAATATCATGGGGCGCTCTGACTGTTTAAAGCTTAGTTTCTGGCAGTTCAAGGGCATAGAGTGACGAGCCAAGGCCCTACCTCATTGTCACGTCTCCAATTGACGAGTTCATTAAGAAAGTCGGCTGAAAGGTCCCTCAGGGTACGGTTGTCCAGGTCTTTTACAGCAGATGTATCGTAGTCGTATTTCAGGATTTTGCAGTCTGTGATGTCTCTTGCGAGAAGTTCTTCTGGCCACGGCAGTTCTGCGTTCTCGTGTCTCCATGTTGAATCCGAGTTGCCCGTCAGACCGTGAACGAAGACGATATCGGCCTTGCAATTGTCGGGAAAGCCCTCGGAAAATTCGGTAATTCCGTAGCGATTGTGGGCTAAAGCGAGACTGTCAGAGTCGGACTCGTAGGATTGATGGATCATGGTGGGTGTATCATGACAGAGGCATGGTGTGGAGAATAGCAGAGGGTTGACGATCAGTCCTCACCACGGGAGTAGCGAAACGACTTTATACCCATCGGTCGCGCTGTAGATTTTTCTACTTTGGCCAAGGCTTTCATGCATGTCTTGGGCATGACCAATGGCTGTGTGCTGCGCATCTCTGGGCGCCTATCCTGGGCGGTTAATGCGACGTGTTGGTCCTGACCGGGTAGCCCAGCAGACATTAATGGGGGCAATTGGTACATCTCTGAGGCTTCTTAGCTATTCCCATCAAATTCCCGTCACTTTTTGTTCATTTCTTTATAATTGCAATCCTATAAGAGTAGAATAAGTGATAAGCTTCGAGAGTTCTTCTGATGCCTGCTTTCACTCTTCATCTCATCCAGGCACTTACTTACTTACCTTGGGCCATAAGCAATCAATAGGTGTCAACCAGCCGACTTGGGCAGTGTATTAAACGTCACTTACTAAGAGGCAATGTTTCTTTATGTACCTATCGCGTCCGCTTCCACAGAGCCTGCTTTGACTGTGCTCTGGGGTGTCGACCGACACAGCCTCAACGTCTGGGATCCAATTGGCCCTTCAGCTGGCCCTTAACTTTTTTGCGGTAACGAGTACGAAGGCAATCGAGTCTTATTCTTTTCACTATTGGGTATTTAAGGCAATAAATCACGTCGAATACTTCTCATTTAACTGCCATGTTTACCGATAATCGTGGTGGCTGCCTTCACC
>JAPFTC010000115.1:0-169649 GCA_030779165.1 Fusarium sp. MBC 441
GGGTGATCTCGATGACTGGGAGATACAGGCGTCTGCTCCCTTTTATTCAGTCCCTTGACTCCTCTTCGTTTGCTCGACTTCGGACATGAGCGATGTCCTTTGTGAATCCCCCCTGTTCGGCAAGCCCGGTCTGTACACGTTTGATGAGATGGTTAGAATGAGACGAATGTAGTCTTTCATGTGAGTAGGTCTGTCAAGCCCGTGGCTTGGGTTGCTTCCAACTATACAAGGAGGTGATACATGCCACACCCTTCATCAAGTCCCGAGATTCTACACCGGCTTCCAGAGGACAATCTCCAAAAACCTCCTGATGCACAAGCACCAAAAGATTATCCAGCCAAACGCCCTTTTCTATAATGTTGTACATGTCTTGTTACATAGCTGATGAATAGCAGCTCCTTCCGGCTCATGACCCGTCAGACGGCCACAGGTCCGACCCTGACATGCTCGCGGAGCCTCTTGGTCTCTGCCGCCACTCTTTGCCGGGCTTGCTTCTTCTGTCCCGCTTCAATCCTCGCAAACTGACCACGCGCGCCATGCTTGAGCTTGGTGATCATGTCGGCCGCTTTGCCCTTTGTCAAGTCGTCGACAGTCAGGGGCTTGGCCTTGCCGCGGAGCTTGTTGATAAAGTCGACCTGCCCCTTTGTGGGAGGCAGCGAACGCCATGCCTGGTAGCGGTGAATAAAGTTATGAGGGAATGCCTTTGCAGCGAAGCTGTCCGCCCCGTGCACAGCGTCGGTGAATGTTGCGGCGGTGAGGATCTCTCTCGGCATCGCATAAGGTGACTTTGCCATACCAGGAGGAAGCGCGCGCACTTCGACAGCTCGAAATATGGGCTCAGATGCCTTGATTCGCTCACTGATCTTTTCGATCCTGATGTAGGAGCCATTTGGGCTTGACAGCACAAACTTTCCCTCTCCCACCTGGACCCAAGCGTATTTGCTGATGGCACGAATGTGCTTCTCGCCTGATGTGTCAGCGATGAGGTCCAACACGGACGAGTAGTCGGTGAATGTGACTGAGTCAGGGGAGCCTGGGCCGCCAGATGTTTGGTAGGAGAGAGACATCTGAGAGTCCACGTGCTCTACATCTTGAGATTCCTTGATCTTTTGTAGATCTTTCACTGTTGCTCTCTCAACCAGCACGTTTGGGTCAAGGCCAAACAGCGTGGGAGTTGTCACGATTCCAGTGTCCAGACTTGACACGAGATCGATAACATGGCAGTTCTTCTTTCCAGGATGCAATCGCATTCCTCTGCCAATCATCTGAACAAGAAGGTTACGTGACCTAGTTGGCCTACCCAGGATGATGCAGTCAATATTCGGAATATCGGTGCCTTCGGTAAAAACGCCGCAGTTGACCAGCACAGAAAACTCGCCATTCCTGAAAGCATCAAGAGTCTCGCCTCTCTCAACCTTGGGTGTGTCTCCTGTGACATATCTCGCGTCAAACCCATGTTTTCGGAATCGTTCAGTCAACTCGACGACATGAGCCACATCGACACAAAACACCAATGTCGACTTTCTCCCAGGAGCTTTGGCCATCCAGCTGCGCACCGTGATGTCGTTGATTTCGTCCGTGTTAACGGCCTTGGATAGCTCACCAGGCTGATAATCGCCAAATGCGCCCTTCTTCACTTTTGATAGGTTGGCGTGTGATTCAACAGTCGTAAAGATGACATCCGAGAGCCATTTCTTAGAGATCATGTCCACATAATCCTTGTGATAGACAATCTCATCAATGGCTGCACCAATTCTAACTCCATCAAATCTTGAAAAGGTAGCAGACACTCCAACCAGGTTTGGAGAGTTGTCCCGCTTCTCCTCAAGCCCAAAGTGGCCCAGGGTCTTGAGATAACCTGGCGCAACAATATGATGGGCTTCATCGACAAGCACCAGCTTGAACCGGGAGGGATTGAACTTTGTCAGTCGGTCCTGTGATGTTATGCTCCGTACGCTGGCAACAGTGATGTCGGCTGTTCCCGTGGCGTGCACATTGCCCATCTCAATCTCGATAGTCTTGTTAGGATATGCTCGCTGACAGTGATGAGCAGCTTGTTCAACTAGCTCTCGACGATGCGCCAAGATCAAAGTTTGCGTGGCCTCCTTGGATATTGACGGGACCTTGTCGATGAGCTGTGTAAAGATAACCTGGCACTTATGAGTTCAAGGACTTTCACGCTGTGAGTTCAACATACCGTCTTGCCACTACCAGTAGCCAGGGATATTCCCACTCTCTTATGACCCTGTTCCAATGAATCTAGAACCGATGAGATGCATTCCTCTTGATAATCTCGAAGCTTCAGCTTGGGCTTCTTATGAGCCACAGTCGATGCGAATGCCTTTAAAGCCAAGGGAGTGGCCGCCGATGCACCCATCCCGGTTTTCGGACGGAAAAGACATTTTAAAACAAATTGTAGCATTGTACATTATGAGAAACAAAACGCGAAAACGTTGAGCCTGATGCAATGTGAATTGATGAAAATTGGTGATGCAGAGGTTGAGCTGGTGCAAGATTAGTAATCAGGATCAAATCTTCTGGCCAATGATGCTTGAGCACACTTACCTTTTCAGTTTTACTTTGAACGCCATGAAGCATTGGTTGAAGCCCAGCTTCTTCACTTTCTACAAGCTTCAATCATCTTCACTGGCCTTGCATTCACTCCCAGGTCGGAACTCGCCCTAGTCCCGCCGTTGCTATCATGTTTTCGCCTTTTCACTATCTTCGACACACAAGGAACGAGGGAGCATGGAGCTGGGAGCCGACTATGATCCCCTCGCTGAGGAGGGACCTGACATGGGCGACGCTGAGCTGAGGGCCCAAATCGCACAAGGGTTTCTTGGAACATACGGCCAAGGAGACGGCCAATTCGACAGCGATGCCTCTGGTAGCATATTCAGCGGTGACGAAATCGACGCAGGCGAGGACGATCAACAGTCATCACTCAAACGTCCAGCAGAGGAGGATCCGGCACCTCGTGTTTTCAAACGACATAAAGGAGTCCTAAACACCGACTATCTGAACCTTCTCAACATCGACATTAAGGATGCGGCGCAGCGGGTTTGTGTCGTGGATGAAGAAGGCGCCCTCGACGCCAGCCAAATCGGCCTCACGCTGTGGTCCACTCTGGAAAAGAAACTCTTCTTTGAAGCTCTCGCACGCTTGGGACAAGGAGATCTGCCTGGAATCGCCTCACGCATAGGTACAAAGAGCGAAGTCGAGGTGAATCATTACCTCCATGTGCTCCAGAGGGCGCAACTTCTGAGACAACGAGAAGTCAGACGTTCAGCCATCGAATTTCCTGAGCATCCTGCGGCAATCGAGCTCAGTCAGCAGTGCTGCCATGCTCTGGAAGAAGCTGCCGACGCCATATCTGTCCGCCAGGAGCGCAAAGAAGAGCAACGGGAAGAAAGCAAATGGGGAGAGTGCTGGGACATTACCCCCCAAATTGCCCGCCAACTTGACAATGGCGAGAACCCCGAGGGCCAAAACCTGCCCTTCTCTACCCTTTTCCATCTTCCCACCTGGTTGGGGCTTTCCGAGCGCATCTTTATGAACTCTTCCATTCCTAGTGAGAATTGGAACTTTATCGACAACAACCCTCCCTCAATGTGGGCGACGACATTCGAGGATTTCCATTCTCTGGCAGTCTCCATCACTAGAAGACTCGTCCAAACAACCATCTTTCTCAGCATGTCCAGGATCCGAGCCAAGAAAGAGGTCATGCCTTCAACCCGCGACATCATCAGGGTGGAGGATGTCGAAAGTGCAGTTGCCTCGCTAGGCCTGAAACGAAACTCTCTGAAGTTCTGGAACAAGTGTGCCCGAAGACTTCGACTCGAGGTATACAATGAACCACCAGACCGAGACGAAGAGGCAGACCAGGAAGCTCTTAGCTACGATCAAATTGAGAGCGACTTGCCCGGAGGCGAAGAAAAGGCCAAAAGGGCGCTCGAGCCAAGCATGGTCGGAGATCTTTCGGATCTCTCTGGTGAGGAGGTAATAGACGACTCGGACTTTGAGACGGCAATGACTGCATCACGCGAGGAAGAAGCCGCCATCAACCGAGAAGCCATGGAGATTCTACAGTTCTCCGCCGCCGACTTCCCAGAGACATACCGCAAAAAGGAGTCCCTCAAGAACCGCATCGCGACAGAGAGACGGCAGGAGCAGTACGCCGAGGAGGGTGACCAGCACGTCAGTCGACAGGCCGAGGCCGAGATGTGGGATCTCCTACAGAAGAAGCCGCCGATCGAGATGCCCAAGATGTATCAGCCGGGCTCGGCGCAGCGGACGACACTCGATGTAGAGAGCATCTTTCCCATAGGACGGGATTGGAGGACCCAGACGAGATACCACAGCGAGTGGGAGAGCAAATAGACGTCGAAAGACCAGACATGTACAAGCATTTACTAGGCAATGTCCATACAACTAGACGAACCATCTAAAGTAATCATTACATATTCATAATTCCATTGCTTAAGGGTATCTAAACCATAACATCCCGCCGCCAAGATGAGAACCACCTCGACCTGAACTTCAACGTCTTCTCCGTGCTCGCGCCCTCGTCTTTGCGGGCGCAGACTTTTGTCCCTTCTTGGCACCTCTCGTCGCTTTCGAGACGGGTGTTCCTTCCTCTTCAGCACTCCCTTCTTCCTCTTCACTAGACGAGCTTGAGCTGCCTTCCTCTGCTTCCTCTTCCTCTGTCGTCTCGGCCTTTTCCTGCTTTTCAGCCTTGGTCTGCGTCGCGCCCTTCTTCTTCTGTCTTGATCCTCGCTTTGTCTTTGGTGCTGGCGATGGTGCATCCGTTCCCTCTTCAGTGTCCTCCACCGAAGTACCTCTAGTCTTGGTGTCACCTCGCTTTCGCTTCTTAGCCGGGGACGACGGTGCTGGTGAGAGATCGAGTTGCGCAGGTGATGTTGGCGCTTCGCTGGGGTCGGCAATTGCGCGCTGCATCATGGCGTCGAAAAATTGTGCTCTGGGGAGCGAAAACTCGACATAACGATCCTCCGTTTCGTCCTCGTCAAAGTTCTCCCGCTCGTCGATGACTTCGAGGTTGTAGTATGTCCGAAGCTTCTGCCAGATGTAGGGGATGCGCGTATGCGGATATAGGTCGGGGTCGAAGCCGTGGTTCCGCAAGTGTTCTGAGATTGCTATCATTCGAAAATGCCTGTGCATGCCTACAGGCAGCTGTTAGAAGATGTCAAAAAGGATGGAGATGGAAACTAACCAGCTGGCTTCCAACGAATGACACCCTTGAATAGAGAAGCGACTTGATCATCCGTCCAGTGGTCGTTGAAATTGTTGTCGGGCTCCTTTTGTTCGGTGGCTTCCTCCTGATCGCCGGCCTGGGGAGTATCAACGTCCATTGCGTCGTCGTCGCGCGCAGGCGTTGGCGTCGCCGCGGTCTGGGTGCTGGCGCGGGCACGCTTTCTAGGCGCCATTGTGATTGAGCTGTGACGAGTAGAGGGTAGAATGTATCCAGGTCAAGGAATTCAGCGGAAGGACACCCAAATGTCTCAATTTTCGGTGGTGATGCTAGAGATGCTGCAGGCAATGGAGAGTTGAAGGATTCAAGCTCTGTTTGATCATGAGCTGCCCTCCACAAAGTGTGGTGTGAATGATCCGCGATTCGCTGGCGCCATGTTCTGGAAGGAGCTCAGCCCAGCTCCGGTGCATGCTTAGCGCGAAAAGCGCTGAAACGCGTCGCGGGGCCCCCCAAATTCGCGTAAATTGGCCGCCCGAACCAATGGACCTCATGCGCAACAGCTCAACCCAACCATGCACTCCACACGACCTACGCCTTGGACGATGCTGGATTGTTTGCTCAAACCAACATAGCAGTCATGGCTGAACCTGATGATCTATCATCTGTTTTTGATATTCCCGACTTATGGAAGAGGTCAAAATGGCACGCGCACCTAAACGACGATCTTGACGGACCGAATCCCTTCTTCTCACCCAGTCTCAAAAGTCGTGCCCCTCTTATCATCTCCAACTTTAACTATGCTAATAATCTATTCAGACGATCTAGACTCTGATCTAGTGCAATTATCATCCATCGCCGTCGAGAAGAATGGTTTCTTCCAGCTACCGTCCCTACGACCTGAGCTTGAAGAGGCTGAGCCCGAAGTCACCACCTCCAACGATGTCCCGACCCCCAAAGAGACCATCCATGATGTGGAGCCGACGGACGATTTATGGATGGACATCGATGAGCCGCAAGCAAAGGTTGCCGAGCACAAAACTTGGGACGGGTTTATCGCCGGAAGATCAACAGTTGGTCAGCCACATATGGTAACCGAAGCTGGTGCTGGTGTCTACGATGCCCTCTTGACTTGGTCGATGGATCCTCTGGAACTTAAGAACTCCGACATACCTATTATTGATGCCAAGGCCTACTTCACCTCGCTACTTGCTTTGGCACTTGGGCAAGAGTCGGTTTTCTTCCTCAGGCCGGACAAGGGACGATCTTTGGCTCCAGCATTGCCCAACATGCGTGTTTCGGGGTATTCGAGAGATGTTCTCGAAGGATTAGAGAAGCAGTGTCACAAATGTGGTTTGATGTTCTTGGAACTTCAATCCTTTGTCCAAACCACATATTCAAAGCGTACTAACCGATGTGGTGTTGCTTTGGCTGGTGCCCTTGATCAGGTCCTCAAGGATGTCCAGCAGCATGTGGCGGTATCTGGTCAGAATCCCCGATCATTGTTGGAACTGCAGTCAACTGTCAAAGGGCTTTTGGCAATCTTGGCGCCCTTTCGCAGACTTACATCCAAGTTTCGCAAGGGCTACACGGACGAGCACGTCCTCTCTTACGTATTTCACGAAGCTTACTCTGTTGACTACGGCGAGGAGCAACTACGTGGGATCATGCGTGAGGTTTTGCAACGAGTCTCACAACCATGGATCGAGTTCCTAGAGGAATGGATCGGAACCAGACGGGAAGAGGGTCTTCCACTAACAAAAGCCAACGTTGGTGAGAGCAAGGGATTCATCAAGGTCGACAAGGAAAAATACATGGATGACTTTGGTCAAGAGGTGGAAGATGTTGATTTTCGCCTGGATGAGAACAAGATGCCTCACTTTATGCCATACGATATCGCCAAGTCTATCTTTGAGACAGGGAAGAATCTGCGGTTCATTAGGACATGCCACCCAGAACACCCCTTGGCAACGCCGAATATTCTCGATGTAACTCGACCTCCCAAGGTTGGCTGGCTTTACGATTGGGATGCCATCCACGAACTTGAGGCTCGAGTCAACGAGTATCGGGCCAATCTATTTGAGGCGGTTCAAAAGGCCAGGACACGCCAAGAGCCAGAGCAGTACGAGGAGCAGGATCTTCTGAAGCGTTACATGCTTCCGTTAGCTTCCGGAGCTGAACTGCAATACCATGGTATCGAGGCGGACCAAATGGAACAGCGACTCTTGGCGTCCATTGAGCAGTTCAACCAGCCTTTGCCTGATTATGGGGCCGAGGATTCTCTAAGCCAAGTTGTCCGTCAGAGACTCTCTGGAGCCTATCGACCTCCCGCCCAACGTCCTGATTTTGCGCCTCACTGGTCATTGCTCCCAGTGTTATCCTTCGGTGGTATTGCTTCAGCCCAATCTTATGTGGTCAATCAAGAGAGTCTGCGGCTTCTGTTTAGCGACCATGACTTGCGCAGCCACCTCAAGATGCACCGCGACTTCCACATGTTTGGAAATGGGTTATTTGTCAGTCGCTTATCACACGCCTTATTCGACCCTGAGTTGGAGACAGCTGAACGACAAGCTGGAGTCGCACGACAGGGTGGTGTCATGGGCCTCCGCCTTGGAGGTCGAGATACTTGGCCACCAGCGAGCTCTGAGCTACGGCTCGCGCTGATGGGAGTATTAGCCGAGAGCTTTACAATCGACAATGGATTTTCCAAGGAAAAGTTGACCAGCATATCCAGGGACTCGGCCGAACTACCAGGAGACCTGAGTTTTGGTGTGCGAGATCTGTCGGAAGAGGAGATTGAGAAGTGCATGAATCCAGATTCTCTAGAGGCTCTCGACTTTCTTCGCTTGTCCTACAAGGCGCCAGGTCCCTTATCCAGCATCATCACGCCAGTCATCTTGACACAATATGATCGCATCTTCAAGTTTCTGTTGAGAATCCTGAGGATGCTGTATGTAATCAACCAGCTCTTCAGGGACGTCAACTCCAGAACGACCCATTGGTACGACCCCGAGGACATCTCGTATCGATTTGCTCGAGAAGCACACCACTTCGTGTCAGGCATCACTTCATTCTTTTTCGACTCGGGCATAGCTATCCCTTGGCAAGCTTTCGAGGCCAAGCTCGACAAGATTGAGTCAGATCTGAACAACCCAGACCTCAGCAGCACCCCGGAAACGGTGGAGAGTCCTGATAGGCTTCGAGAATTTCACTCGCGAGTTCTAGACCGTATCATGCTCTCTCTTTTCCTCAGAAAGAGACAACAGCCGGTCTTGAAGCTTCTCGATGAAATATTCGTCTCTCTATTGGCATATTCCAAATTTTCTCGGATGAAGGCCATGGGGATAGGCCCCGACACCAGCCCTGAAGAAACACGGGACGAGATTAAGCGACTCTACAAGAATTTCAAGACAAAGGTTCAAATTTTTGCGACGGTCTGTCGAGCATTGACAGAAAAGAGTCGATCTACAAGCAACAAAGTGTCGGACGACTTGGGACTGAAGCAGGAGGGCATTGGAGAAGATCACATGGTGGCCCAGCTTCTTATGAAACTGGAGATGAACGACTATTATACCAAGGGCTAGAATCGACGAGAGAAGAAATTATGCATAAGATATTTCGATGTTAGCCTTTGTGATACACCCACCAGATGCAATATACCCCGCCAAAAATGTGTGGATGCCCGCCAAGGCTGCCCCTCATCGCGTCCCCACGCGCGGCTCCAATTTATCATGAGCATAGTAAACAAGCAACCCAACATCCATCATAGCGACTTGGACAACCACTGAGTATTACAACCATGTCTCGACAAAGCAACGCAGCTCGTAATCTGTCTTTGACAGAAGAGCTTGAGAGGCTTGAACAATCCATCACACTCACTCTCCAAGGTACTAATTGCCTTTGTTGTATCCCGTTGGGTGCTAACCTGGGCAGAAATCGATCACAACTTCAGCAAGTCGCATCGCATCGTAACCGCGAGCATCCTCCCACTAGTCGAGCAATATGGGGAGCATTCGCGCGCCGTATGGGAGGCATCAAAGGTACAGTTCATCTCATTCAATGCAGGACGCCCAAAGCTGACAGCCTCCAGTTCTGGAAACAATTCTTCGAGGCCTCGGCCAACGTTTCCCTCTCCGGCTATGAAGAGCTCGCGAACGATGACGAGACGACCAACGTGGAAGAGAGCACGGGCATGAGAGAAGATACCACCGCAGACTATACCACCCAACATGATGATGATGTGACGGCTACGACCGGCGCCGAGCATTCCACCTTCAACGCCGACGCCGACGACTCTCTCCTCGATGATGCCGAGCTCTCGGGCAGCACCCCCCGACCACCAGCGTCCAAGACTAGGACACGCTTCTCGGATATGCAGTCGCCGTATGAAACCATGAAGCGAGAGATGCAGGATGAGGAGGATGAGACGACTGTGCTGCAAGACAACGAGGACTCGACCGTCCTATTCGCCCAGCACACCGCCAGACTTCCAGACATGGCCATGACGCCACGGAACAAGTTTGACGATGATAATACAGTCGAGCAATCGACGCAAGCGAGCAAGGATCCCCTGCTTCATCGTCTCCTTGACAAGAACTACCGCATTCAGGCCACACCACACAAACCCGCCTATCGCATCTCCCCCCTCAAGAGCAACCAGCCCAAGAAGGAGACCCCCGCGTGGAAGGACGACTCTCCCGGCTCGTCACCCGAGATGGCGGTACCTACCCTCCGCAGCGAGGCATTCATGTCGCCATACAAGAGCAACGCCCGGCAGCGCCTCGCAGCAGCCACGCAGGGTCCCAGAACACCTGGCGTCAGCGTGCAGACGCCGGCGACGGCGAGGAAGACGCGAGATGTGTTTGCTGAGGAGAGCACCATTGCTAGTGGGAAGAAGAAGTACGAGATTGACTGGGAGAGTGATGAGGAGGATGAGGATGTTGATCTTTACGCTGGCATGAGTCCGCCCAAGACGATCCAATTTGCCCTTCCCCCATCCAAGCTTTTACAAACACCTGGTAAGTTGCTCAAAGTATCACATTTCAAGACTACCATGACTAAATTGTATCTCAGCACGAGAAGCCAGCCAGAGAATAGTTGGCGATATTCTTCTGGACGCCGGCGTTGATCCAAACTCATCCGAGTACAGCCCTACCATGGTCAAGATGAACGAGGATATTCTCAACGATAGCTTCTAAGCGTAGTTGCGAACTCGCAAATAATAAGATTCAAGTTTAACTAAAGACGGCTAATGCCAGTCTTGTTCATGTGAATGGTAGCTATTGCTCACTCTCTCCAAGTCACATTGACTGGTGAGCTTTAACTCAAAACATCCAACGCTGGGCCATTTCTTAAAACGGCCCTTTTAAATACAGTGCCATGACGCCTTCGTGGCCACGCCAAGCCCTCCTTAAGTGACCTTTTCCAAGACTACCGTCTCTTACATGGTAAAGCGAACTTGCGATCGCAAAGCCTGCTCCTGTAGCTTCTGGGCGTCGATCTCGGTCTCCTTCTTCTGCTTTTGTTCCTTTTCCTTCTTGTCCTTCTTAACCAGGGGCGTGGTTGAGGAAACAGTGGCAATGGAAGCTGTCTCGGGATCAGCAGCCTTGGAGCTGGTATACTGGTTCATGTTGGCTAAGGTTAAGAGTTAGCATACAGTCGAGTTTAACTTGTGTGAATCCTTACTGCTGGTGGTGGGGTTCGACATGTTGTGGAGTTGTTTGGGTAGGAATTGGTTGATGGTTATGAACAAGATCTTGACTGAGAGTCAATTGAGTTTGAGAGTGCAAGTGCTTGTGATTGTAGTTATGATTGAATAGTGTGCGATTGAATAAAGTTTGCAAGATGCTTCATGCCCATCTCTTTATACTTGAAGCCCGAGGACCATGAACGACCGTGAACGACCACTACACTAGCACATCTGCAACTCCTATCCAAAACAGCCATGAAAAAACTCAATTGCGGTAATTGCATTGCGTAGCAGCATTGTCACCTCTCAGAGATTGCGTGAGTCATGACGAAAGCCTGATGATCAAGGCCTCGCCGAAGGCAACAAGGCAAACCACATCATCGTAAGCGACTGACAACGGAGCGGACGAATACACAGATGCCTACGTACAAGGCTGACGACAAGGAGGTGTAAGCGAGACACGCAGGATATGCACGAGACCCCTCCTCATTACTGTAGGTAGACGAGCAGTGCGTGTGTGAGAGCGCTGCATTAGAGCATGCGGGTGATAGGATGCAGGGACGTCGGATCTTCTAGCCAACCATGACCACGCGTTCTTGAGTTAGAGTCATCTCTGCTTGTTACTCATGATGCTAAAATTGTCGACTCATACAGTCTCCATGAGTTGTTACAATGGGTTTAGCTCGAAAATCCTTGGGGTCGGATGATTACTCGAGAACTTTTGAGTGATAATGAGAGTTGCTGTCTCTCTCAGTCATAAGCCCGTTCGGAACCAATCTTCGGACTGAAGGCCAATAATAGAATCTCACAGTCACATCATCCGCTAGTTAACAGCTCTTCGACAAAGGAGGAGGTCATGATACCCTTCTCATGGCTTCCATCCAAGACTTGGGCGCCAAGAACCCTTGTCGCTCGCCCTGCAGGATTGGCCCATGATGCAATTTCGCACCGGACGAAGGCACGGAGAAACAACGATGAGTACGTCACGCCGAAGGTCGAGTTGGCCCTGCAAGGCGATAAGATCCATGCTTAAACGGGAAGTTGGAAGAGTTTGTTGGGAACTTTTGGAGTTGAGATGGAAGTTGAGCCTCATGTGGCTGGGCCGTGGCTAATGGAACGAGCTCTGAACGAGCTTTAAACGAGCGGGGCGCTTACTGGCCAATCAAAGCCGGCATTAACTAGACGCCCCGCATCTCTATCGATAAGCCAATTTCAATGTCTTATCTTCTTATCGGACAAATTTTCCCAAGAGACCATAGAAATTTTGAAAGCGACAGGCCTTTTGGTTTGCTACTGGTGATGGACCGTGGAAGCCCGTGAAGCACAAGCACGCGCAACCATGGAGGACCAAGTACACAAGCCGCATCGCAAGTCTAAGGACAGGAAGGAGAAGAAGCAACATACGGGAGGTTTGTTTTCACTTCACAATGTGTGATCGAGGCGCATGGCTGACTTGACCGCAGAGCGCAATCCAAAGGCGTTCGCATTCTCTAACCCGGGCAAGCTTCAACGACAAGCAGCGAGATCGCAGGATGTAGGATCACATTGCGCAAGCTAAATTGGTGGTATATAATGCTGACGACTGTGAATAGATCAGGGAAAAACGCCTCCATGTTCCTCTCGTCGACCGACTGCCCGATGAGGCCCCGCCTCGCCTCGTCACCATCGTCGGTCCTCCCGGCGTAGGCAAGACGACTCTCCTCAAGTCGCTTGTCCGACGATACGCCAAGGAGACGATAACCGACCCTCAGGGCCCCATTACCGTCGTCACTTCCAAGAAGCAGCGCCTGACGTTTGTCGAATGCCCCAACGAGCTCGAGGCCATGGTCGACATTGCCAAGGTGGCCGACATTGTCCTTCTGATGATTGACGGAAACTACGGCTTCGAGATGGAGACTATGGAGTTTCTCAACATCCTCGCCGCCACGGGTATGCCTGGAAACGTGTTTGGCATCTTGACCCATCTCGACCTGTTCCGAAAGCCCCAGGCGCTCAAGGATGCCAAGAAGAGGCTCAAGAAGAGACTCTGGACCGAATTGTACCAGGGCGCGCATCTTTTCTATCTCTCTGGAGTCATGAATGGACGATACCCCGACCGCGAAATCCACAACCTTTCGCGTTTCCTCTCCGTCATGAAGAACCCTCGTCCGCTCATCTGGCGCAACTCGCACCCTTACACCATTATCGACAGTTTCCGAGATATCACGCATCCCACCAAGATCGAGGAGGATCCCAAGTGCGACCGATCGATTGTCTTGTCTGGATATCTACGAGGTACGAATTTTTCGTCGCAAGGACAGCGGGTACACGTTCCTGGCTTGGGTGACTTTACAGTCTCCAACATGGAGGTTCTGCCAGACCCCTGTCCAACTCCTGCTATGGAGCAGGCTCTCGCCAAGATTACCGGCAAGACGGGACGACGAAGACTGGACGAGAAGGAGAAGAAGCTGCATGCGCCCATGTCGGATCGTAGCGGCTTGAAGATTGAGGGCGATGCCATCTGGATCACACGAGAGAAGGGTTTCACCTTTGACAAGGATGATGAAAATGCCGAGAGAGGAGAGGGTGAAGAGATGATTGTCGGTCTGCAGGCTGAGCGGAAACTCTTGGGTCAGATGGAGGGTGGTGTGCAGCTCTTCAAGGGCGGTGGTCAGGTAGAAGCAGTGCCCGAAGAGGAGGATACAGGGCGCAAAACACAGCGCAAGGCTCGATTCGCCGAGCGCGATGAGGAAGATGATGAGGAGAATGAGGACGACGAGGGCTTTGTCAGCGGTGACGATGAGGACGATTCAGATGCCGAGGTCGAGTTCAACGAAGGCAAGCTGGGCAAAATGTTCCGCAAGGACGCCGATAAGAACGTCGATGAGGATGATCTTGCGTTTGCCGACAGCGACTCAGATCTTGGCTCAATGTCTGAGGCCGAGGAAGTTGACGACGACGAAGAGTACGACTCGGACGAAGAAGCCGCAGCCCTACGGTGGAAGGACAATCTAACAGGCAACGCCCTGAAGCTTCACGGCAAGCGACGTACATACCACACAGGAGACCTGGCCAGGCTCATGTACGACGACTCAATGACCCCTGAGGATGCGCTGAAGCGGTGGAGAGGTGACGATGACGAGTCGGAGGAGGAGAACATCGAAGATGATGACGATGATGACTTCTTCAAAAAGTCAAAACAGGAAAAGGAGGACGCTGTTGAAGACAGGTCAATACCCCTTTACGACTACGAGGACCTCGCCGCAAAGTGGGCAGAAGAGAGAAACGTCGAGGCCCTACGTCGCAAGTTCACATCAACAGCCCTCGCCGCGGGAGACGATGACGATGATGATGACGACGATGATATGGAGGGTGGAGAAGACTCAGACGACGAAGGCGACGGTGTATTTGAGGATCTCGAAGCCGAAGACCAAGACGAAGAGGAGAAGAAGCCAGAAACCCCCGACGACATTGAAGCCGAGCGAGAAAAGAACGCCAAGAGAAAGGAAGAGCTCAAGATGCGCTTCGAAGAGGAAGACCGAGAAGGTTTCCTCAACGACAAGGCCAAGGCTCGCAAGGAAGGCGGAGACATTCAAGAGTTTGGCGAGGACGATTGGTACGAGGCGCAAAAGGCCATGATCCAGAAGCAGCTCGACATCAACAAGGATGAGTTCTCCAACCTTGACGAGAGGCAGCGAACAGCCGTCGAGGGTTTCCGCGCTGGCAAGTACGCCAAGATCATTCTTGAGAACGTCCCTGCAGAGTTCGTCTCCATGTTTGACGCCCGACGACCCATCGTCGTCGGTGGTCTATCCGCCACGGAGGACCGTTTCGGCTTCCTTCAAGTCCGTATCAAGAGACACCGCTGGCACAAGCGCATCCTCAAGTCAAACGACCCTCTCATCTTCTCGCTCGGCTGGCGACGCTTCCAGACGATGCCCATTTACAGCACCACCGACTCGCGGACGCGAAACCGCATGCTCAAGTACACACCCGAGCACATGCACTGCTTCGGTACCATCTACGGGCCCTTGATCGCCCCCAACTCGGGCTTTGTCTGCTTCAACTCCCTCTCCGGGTCCACTGCCGGCTTCCGTATCGCAGCCACCGGTACCATCCTCAGTGTCGACGAGTCGACCGAGATCGTCAAGAAGCTCAAGCTCACGGGTACACCTGCCAAGATCTACAAGAACACGGCCTTTATCAAGGACATGTTCAACTCATCTCTCGAGATTGCCAAGTTTGAAGGCGCCTCCATCAAGACCGTATCAGGTATCCGTGGTCAGATCAAGCGTGCCCTGTCCAAACCCGAGGGCCACTTCCGTGCCACCTTCGAGGACAAGATCCTCCTCAGCGACATCGTCTTCCTGCGCGCCTGGTACCCAGTCAAGCCGCACCGCTTCTACAACCCCGTCACCAACCTCATCGGCTGGCAACCCATGCGCCTAACGGGTGAAGTCCGCCGCGACCAGGGCGTTGCCACCCCACAGCTCAAGAACAGCCAGTACCGATCCATCGAGCGTGAAACCCGTCACTTCAACCCTCTCCGCGTGCCCCGAGCCCTGGCCGCCGAGCTACCCTTCAAGTCCCAAATCATCGAGACCAAGAAGCAGAAGCGCGACACCTACATGAAGAAGCGCGCCGTCATCATGGCCCCCGGCTCCGAGGAGAAGAAAGCCCGCGCCCTCATGCAGCAGATGCTCACGATCCGCAACGACGCAGCCGCCAAGCGTCGCGCCAAGAAGGAGGAGAACCGCGCCGCCTTCCAGAAGAAGTTGGCCGACAACGAGGAGAAGAAGGAGGCCCGCGAGAAGCGCGAGACCAAGGAGTTTTGGCGCAAGAATGGCCGGAAGCGTGCTGGCGACGAAGATGGAGGTGGTGGCAAGCGAAGGAAGTAAGTCTAGGTCTCATCAGTTGGCGACAGTCGTGGGGAATGGTAGAAAAAGTAGATGTATACCTCTTGGGGTTGGCGTTATGAGAATAAAACTTGAATATATTGCATTAGTACTTGCTCTACTATCAACTCAACTTCCTTCTCTAGTATCATGAGTCTTCTTAGACCTATACACTCACCTCCGTACATCACTCGGCATGAAAATATCAAAGTCAGTATAAGAATACAAGTTGTAATTGTGCATCTCGGTTCAGGTTACGCGCAAGGCCGAGGCCCTCTGCAAGAATACACACTATACAATCCTAAACACCAATCCTCGAGAAACAAAGACAAGACGCACGCATTCGCACACACACAAAAACAAGCCTTGAGCCAGATGCTGGCGTTCCATCAACAAACATCAACCATCGACGACACATTAATCAAGAGCCTCGCCTCCTTCCACTACCAGGCCCTCGCTCTTCTTCCGAAACCCAGCATCTACCCAACCCATATCCATATTTTAAGCCATCTTTCATCACTGTCAACTAGAGTCGTTTCTCGCATTGTTTGCCAAGGATTGGATGCTCCCAAAAACCAATTCGCGCCCGATTCCAATCTGACAATCCCTTGCCCTCGATTAAAGGAAAGACATGCGCCCCGAAATGCCGTAAAACACATTCATTGCCTAGGCCAGCTATGCCTTTTCTCAGCTCGTGTACACGTCGAAACTGTTTCGTGTCGGTTGCTTAGGAAGCAATCATGGGCTCCTTGTTGGCGACAACAGGCTCGCTGGGAACCTCGGGAATTGCAGCATCGATAGCGGTAGGCTCGGAGATCTCCTCCTTAAGGGCCGCAGGGGTAGGAATCTGGGGAGCCGCCTCCGACTTGACGGGGTCCTCAGTGGGAGGAGAGGGGAACTCGGGCTCCTTGATGACGGGAGCAGCGCCCTTGGTGGGCTTCTCAATCTTCTGGCGCGAACCATGGTTGCCTCGGAGGAGGTCATGGACCTTGCCGCTGTAGTCGCCGGCGTACTGCTTGCCAATGGCTGAGACCTGCTCCATCTGTTTCGAGGCAACATCTCGGACCTGAGCGGTCTGCGAGTTGATGAGCTCCGAGGCGTGGTGGAGTTGCTCGTCAATAAGCTCCTGGTTGGAGGTGTAAATCAGAGGAACAAAGAAAACGACAGTGGTGCCAATAACAGCAAGGCCCCAGTAGGGAACGAGCTTGACGAGGTAGTAGGAAATGAAGGCAGCGACAAAGGCCTGCATATGTCAGTTATATCCATCAAGTAGCTCTTGCGCAACCACTTACAGCAGCAGAAGCAAAGACATTCTCAGCAAAGATAATTCGCTGGGCCTCAATAACAAAGAAGTTGACGAGCTCGTGGGCATCTCCAATCATATGGTCGAGAGTCTCACGGGGAACGGTGTAGTATCGACGAGGGCGAACCTGAGTAGCCAGGCCATTGTTGAGTACGACCTTGCCAACAACCTCGGCGAGGATAGTCACACCAAGGACCATCCACGAAACCTTGAAAGCCCATCGGAGGACATCCAAGTATCGGGCAGCGAAAATAAGGGAGACGGTGGTCACGTAGGCAATGCCGGAAGCTCCTGTTTTACAAGCTGGTTAGTTACATCAAATTGGCCAGCAGACAGAGCTCGACTTACGAGGGTTGTTCCAAGACAGAAGCTCAGAGAAAAAGGAGTGGTAGTGAGTGAGAGGCTGGCCAGTGGCAGCGGGAGTCGAGGGAGTGCGTCGAGCAGCAGCCAAGTTGGAGAGCTCGTTGGAAGCCTTCTGAGTGTGGTCATAGACGTTCTGCGCAACGGGACCTGTGAGAGATTGCGTTAGCAAAACATGCCAGGTATCAGGAGAGGTGAGGCAGGAGCTCATACCGTTGGTAACAGACTGGTACGCAGCAGCGGCGTCTGGAGTAGCAAGGTTAGCCATATTGCTTTACAGAAAGGAGCTCAAACAGTCGTTGCGATCCAAGTTATGGTGGTGCAAAAAGCGCAGGAAAAGACTGTGGAACGTGGTTAGCAAAAAGCTGCGTCCGAGATGTCCCGTACGAGGACAGCGCATCAACGACGCACCTCACTGGATTTGGTGGCCTCGAGAAGAGAGCCGCCGTTGACGGCCGGTGCGGAATCAGCCATTTCGACGAGCTGGCGAGGAGATGAGGGCGTCTGAAAGCTGTTGCGCTCGCTGAGCAGTACCGTCGAGGCGAGTTGGACTAGGCGAACGAAGACTGTGGACGGGCGCGCGTTGCGTGGATAGGAGGTGATTCGGGAGAGGATGGAGATGTTCTGCAGGAAGCGAAAGGCGGCGTGAGCAAAAGTGGCCCGAGAATTTGGAAGCTTTGATTGATGCAGGGTAGGATTTGACAAGGGAGGTTGAGAGGAGCTACGTAGCTGTCTCTGTCTCGCTCGCACGCGCGCACTCCCTGTGGCTCTCTTGCTCTGCCTGCGTGTGTGGTCTGGCTGGTCTGGAGCTTTTTTGTCTGCCGATAAGGGGCGGTCGGGGGAGTGTCGTGTGAGAGAAACGGGCAAAGCAAGCGAGACGAGTACCCCTGGAACAAGCAGAAGACGATGTCTAGGATGCTGAAGACGTACCTGATGAGCGCAGCTGAGAACAGGAGAATGTTATTCGCAATGTCGTTGACGTGGGGAAGAGGTTTGGTGATTATTATGGTGATGGAGGAGAAGAAGGAAGAAGTGAAGGAAGAAGAATGGAGGAGGAATGACGTTGCTTCAAGAGGTTTACTTTTTGGTCTTGGAGGGGGACAGGACAGATTGGAAGTAGCCAAGTTTTGGAAAGGCAGGCAGGTACGGACGGAAATCAGTGACGGTAGTGACGCTCGACGACACAGAAAATTATTACAGGGACATTTCACAACAAGAGCCTGTGACAGAGGCCTGAGAGCAGGTTTTTAGTGGAGCGTTGCAGCACGGCAGGACGCTGAACAACGCCCGGCATCAACGGACGGGCATCAAAGACCGTTTTCCGTTACTTTCTTTGTGCCATCTGCGCTGCGCTTCGGACGATGGAGCTTGGATCCATGATGGCGTTGCTTTTTTGCTGCAGCTGCTACAAAATCCTCCCACCCACACAGTGGAGCTCTCTCTCATTAGCTCTGGATGACGCAGTGCAACACAACGGCAGGACCCGAGAGGGACCTCGAGACGCTTAGTGGAAAACACCAAAGCTGCATGTACCTGCCAAGTCACACACCACCACAACTTTCCAAAACGTCCGAGCAGATCCGGCCAAGGCCAATCCCGTCATCGAGGCGCTGAAACGACGACATTCCAGTTTGGTGTGTCCCACAAAGGGCAAGATAGCGCTGGTGGGAGGTGCAGCAGACGACAGCTTGCTCTTTTCAGCAGCCAGGTTTTGACTGACATACATATCCCAGAAATTAAAAGATACACTCTCTCAAAGACCACTCACTGCCCCCCCAAGTCAATAACCCCTTGCAGGAATGGGGTGAATGATGCCTTGACATGATGGATGATCTGGTCATTTCAAAGTGAGCCAGCTTGTCAATGCATGTGATAATCACGCTAAAAAGGGGGGCCTCCTCTGATGGGGCTAGGAGGAGCCTAGGCGGAAAAAAATAACAAGACAGCCGGGATCTTTCTCGAAGCACAGGCCTCATGTTATTGCGAGTAGCACACGGCAACTATCTTTAGTTTAGGTTAAAGAGATAAGGAGTTCAGTTCAGCCTGGACCAAGAGACAACAGCAACAAGGGTTGCAACTCGTCTAACCCCCCGCGATAGTCCTCGATAGATCTACATTCGAATCAGCGTCTCATCCTCTGTATGATACTGTCTAAACAACCTCATGATTAGTCCAAACCCGGATAGGTAAACCTGCACGTAGGTAGGCAACGCCCATCCACTCGGAACCTCCCTTTCTAAGCTGCATCTTCTCGAGTCTTCCCATTGGCCAACCCACTAATTTTCAGCAAGAGCCGATCCTGCGTCATCAACACGTACCTTGCTTGGATCCCCCGAGGCCCCTCTCCGGTTTCCCACGAGGCGCATACAGTAGTGACGGGGCTAGAATCATTTCTCTTTCTCTTCATTTCTTTTTTCTGTTCTCAATTATAGATGCTGTGCAACTGTTTGTCTATCCGCAGATCTTGCGGGAATCTAAGAAAAAACTTCCAACAAAGAATCACCGCCAAAAAAAGACGGCACCAGCCTTCAACTCCAACTCCCGTGCTAAAGTAGACAAACGCCCTGACAGATGACGACAATGGTGATAACATGAGGTGCTGTACCACGAAAACCAAGGAAACGAACGACTGATGATGAGGGGTGGGGTGTGACTGAAACAGAACCAGCCCAACAAAACTCCACGAGCCCCCGAGTTTTCCGCCATGGCGTCCCAGCCATCGTGCTCGACAAGAAAGAGGGACTCGTGCCTCCAAGCAAATATGTACAAAGAAACGTCCTCGGACCCCGGAAACCGATCAAAGGCATGTCGCGTGACCCATCATCGAAGCGGCTGAGGCTTGATTTGGCTGGGACCTAGATCCCACAAGCTGTAGCCGTACTCATCAAGCTCACCTCCTCCAGCCCCAGAACCCTCCGGATGCTGGCGATCCTGAATTCGTCGGTGCCGGCTTGGTTGCCGGGGGCTCGTTTGCCGCCGCAACTCCGTGGCCCATCCCGTGACCGGTAAGTAGGCCGAACACGCCTCCGGACCCGGATTGCGATGCCGAGGAGCCGTGCGACGACTCGACACGGCCCAATCCGTGAGACTTCCGCAGAGCCTCCAGCTTTTGCCGAGCCTCCTCTGCCTCCTGCTTGGCTACTGCCTCGGCCGTCTTGGCCTGCACGAGCTCCACCAACAAAGCCTCATGTTCACTTGGTGATGGCCCTGGCGCTGTCGTGGTCACCATTGGCACAGCTTCATGGCCCCGCGGCAGAGACGATATCCGCTTGTTGAACTTGCTTGTCGGCGCGGACTCGGTTTCGGACTGCGATGGTGTCGATTTGCTGCGACCAAGCTTGAATTCTCGCAGACCAACTCCACTCGCCTTGCTGCTGCGGTCCGCCTCTGGATCCCTACTCGACTCATGAGCCGAGCTGGCCGACACTCGAGACTTCAAGCCATGCATCTGCTTCTCTAGCCTTTGCTTGTCTTGGTGGAGGGTTCTGACATGGGCATGGCTCTCACGAAGTTGCTCCTTGATCGTTGACATCTCTTGGTTCAGGTCATGAATCTGTCGGCTGTACTCTTGCGATTGCGACATGGCACCAGCGAGCTGATCCTTGGCATGAGATAACTCTTCACGCAGTTGCGCTTTCGATATGAGCATCGAGGACCGTCGCTTTTCCTCTTCAGTCTGGAACCGGCGCTCCACCATGTCAAGCAGCTTCTCCAGGTCCTGTGTAGAAGGGGAGTCTTCCTGGGTCTTTTCCTCTTTGGACTGATCGTTTTCGTCAGATACTGGTGTCTTAGGCTCCTTGGTCTCGTCACCCTCATCTTCTGCATCTTGTTCCTTGTTGTCTGCTGACGAGACTGTGACTCGAGGTCCGCTTGACTCAGTTGACGACGAGTCACGGTCTGCTTTCCGCCTCAGGCCATTGAGAAGCGACTGAACCGCCTTACGATCCTCCTGTCGCTCCTCGCGCTCCCGCTGAAGCTGGTTCGACAGGAGTGCATGGTTGCGCTGCAGCTCGCTCAGCGCCGTCAACAGGTCCTCAATCTGGCCATGCAGGTTACGCTCGTCGAGGTTCTTGTGGGCGATCATGGACTTGGTGCCAACTGGAGTCGACTCGCGCACGATACCTCCATCCTCAGTATTGGAAGAATCCCTTGAGACAGTGGTGGCGTCTGTCGACGTCGAGCTGGTGACACTTGCTGAGCTGGCCTCCATCGAGTTAAGTGTTGACGCGAGACTCTGCTTCGAGGCACTGCGGCGCAGCATGCTTAGTGGCCTTGCGGGAGCCGTATTTCCTGGGCTCAGGTTGGTCGACTTGGGTGACAGACTGGTTGTGGAGGTTGCCCAGATACGACCCAGAAACCGGCTAGCCGCAGTGGTTATCTCGGATCCCCGAACAGGGTTGGTGGTGGCCGTCTTGGATTCCCGGTAGCTTTGCTCCAGCTGCTGCATGTTTTCCCTTGTCACAACGCTCGTCAAACCGACAAAGTCCTGGACAAACTCATCGGCGTTGTAGTGGTAGCAATCCCAAAGGCCACGGGACAGAAGAAGCTGCATCACATCCTCCATCTCAGTGCAAGCCAATAGTCGCGCCTCGTTCTTCCGCATTAGGGATAGCGCGACTCTCATCAATGTCTCTGAAGCGCCCTCGGCAAAGATAACATCGTAGATGCGGAACAACATTGGCAAGGGGCAGGTCACGGCGAAGAAGCTCAGAAACCATTGAGAGACATAGGCAGGGTCCACCTGGAGGTCGTCGAGATGATTCGACAGCACCGGCAGGCTCTGCCTCAGCAGCTCCTTGAACTGGTAGATGCGGACGTGGAGGCCAGAAAGATCAGGGAGGAAGCATGCCCTCAGGTCATATCGCTCCATGAGGCTTGGATTGTTTGTCAGTTATTGCCGGCTTGGCACGGGAGGGAAGGGAGGGATATTGGGGCTGATTCCTTACCGGACCAGAACACAAAAGGCTTGCTTGTCGGGCATGTGCATCAGCAATGGGCCGACCAGAAAGGCGAGCCCCTGGCAATAGCCAATCTTGGTGTCGTAGAGACTGAAGCACTTGAGGACGCGGCCAAGCATACGCTGGCCGTCACCATCGGGGTCGCGGAACATGTCTACTCCTGGGAAGCTTCGGCCCAGGTCCTTTCCAATGATAACCTCATAAGGACTAGATTCACCGCAGAAGCGATCATACTGTTCCTCCAACGCGGCGTCCCGGGCCCCGGACATGCTCTGCCATACCACCCCACGCAGCGGCGGCGGGATGCCCTTGCGGATCTTATTTGAGAGGAGCGTTGGTAGGCGGGCGGCCGTCTGCTGATAGTCCTTGACCAGGGCGGCGTAGAATTCGAGGTCTGTCATGGGAGGCGGTGGGAGCATCGAGTACCGCAATGCAGGGGGCGTCGGTCCCTGGACCATCTGTCGAAGTTGGGCCATGGAGGGCGGGCGAGGTTTGCTGACAGCACTGCGCTCCGCAGTGGCGCGGTCTACGGCTTGGACTTTGACGCTCTTTGGGTTCGTAGCCAGCTTTGCATTCTCCTGTTCCAGCCGGGCCAACAACAATGCCGTCGACTGTGGTGGTCAGTTTCTGCTTTTCAAGTTCAATTTTCTGTAATAACTCACGTTATCCGTCTCTTCATCCTTGGTCTGCTCATCTTCCGTCTTCTCTAGTTGCTCCCAGTTCACCTCTTCCTGGTCATCCGAAACGTGACCATCGTCAAGAAGCTCCTCCCGCAAGGATCGTGTCGTAAGGATGGGTGGTGGCATGGTCGGTGAGGATTCACGGGGGGTTCCCGCGTTTGTTGCCTCTTCCGTACTCGGAGTCTTGACTTGTTCGACTTCTTCGTCTTCTTCGTCAACTTCTTCGATCGTGTCGGTCCGCTTCAGGCTGGGCGCAGGGGTTTCGCAGATGGAGACTTCGTCGGAAGCTGGAACCTTGGTCGGCGTCGATTGATTTGTATCAAGTTCTGGGGTGGTGACGGGGGAATCTAGTACGATGGACTCGGGTTCTGAGAGGCGAACCGTAACCATAGAATCGTGAGCCATCTTGGGGGTCTCAGGTCCTGGGTCTCGGGACATCATGGAAGTTCGTTCGGTAGCCGCGGTTGAAGGGAGAGACTCATGTCCGCTCTTTGGGACGACGACATCCATGCCGACGGTGGGTAGCTTGAGTCTCTGGACTGGAACGGGCAGCGTCGAGACACAATCCAGTGCCGGCGGCGGGGATTCGCTAGGACAACGACGCTTGGGAATACCAGGCCGTCTGTCGCGTGGTGGGTTATCGACGGGAGTAGAACCGAAGCCGAAGATCAGGCCCAGAGTTTGAAGATCAAGAGAGGACCAGCCTGCTGTACAAGGCTCCTAAAGTATGGTTGGGTCATCGAGGGGTGGTCCCAGAGGCTGAAACGGGGGACGAGCTTGAAGCTCCTCCTGGGGCGATTTCGCGATTGGAATCCAAGGGAAACCTTAAGGACAGCGGATGAAGGATGGTCGATGGGCGCCGACAAGAGTGGCAAAGCGAAGCGTGATACGCAAAGAGAGGGTGAGAGAGTCGCCGAGACGTCGATACGGCTGGAGAATGGTTGTGGGTAAGTATCCTCTCGTTGTCTGACTCCCGACTCCGAGTTTCTTCCAAGAAGTTCAAGGGGAAGCCGACACGGACGGACACCCTGAACCCTGGGCTGGGCGGCTGCAGGACTAAGGCGTCCCTGAGCGGCTGCAGGTGGTCGACATGACCCTGAGCGCCCTGGGACTGAACCTAAGGCGGCCGGGGTGCACTGACAGGGCACCTCCACCCACCAGCCAGTGACAGCTCCCCTGAGCGACCCGCTAATTTCTGCCGCCGTTCCAGCGGCCAACAGCCTTTGGCGATCCGCTCCAGGGCCGGGCCTTGCGGAGCCACTCAATGGACGAGTTCTCCATGGGCTGCGGTCTCGAGGTCACGGCGTCCGGGGCCTAGGCCGGGGCTGGTTGGATCGGGACCCCGTCCGCATTGCATTGTCATCCTAATCTCCAGCCCAGCAGGAGGCGGCCATGCGTTTGCAACACCATGTCTCTGATCCGGACAGATCCTGTGTGCCCGTAGCTGGGCACAGAAGCCCAGAATCGTCCCAATTCGGAGCGTTGACGGGAGCAACTATCTCTGTGTTCGTGTGGCGCTGGAAAACATCAAGCCTCCAGCTGTATGCACACGCGATGTGCTCACCTTACCCGTCAACCCATTGACAATGGATCTCGCTGGTGGATCGTTGTCAAGGCGATCGACCTCGTTGGACTATCGGCCGCGACATTGGCTCGCAAAATGAAGCACTTGAATAGCTTCATGCTTGAGTTTGGCACCAAGTCTCGTCCATGACAAATGTTCGAGATGTCGTCTCCCCTCGATTGTCCAATACCCTTTCTCGCCAGAGCCGCTTGGGTCAAGGGGTAATGATGCGTCTCCTGCAGTGTGGCGTCGGGTGTGGCTTTCTCTATGCACGTTTCCGGGACCCATTCATACCATTGTCATCCGGTGTAACCTACCCTGCGTCTTTGTCTTTTGTTTTCAAAGTCAAAAAATCATCCGCGGATCGTGGAATACACGTGGATTTCTTTAAGTTTTGCTGACTTGACTCGCTAATTGACGCCTCTACTTTCGTTGGAATGGGTCGAGATAGTCGTAACTGAGTCGCCATTGCTGACGACTCCCGTCAAATCCCCATCACCAACTCAGGCACAAGCTTTTGAATATGTTGCCACGACAAACGCCCCTTGCTCTCTTGTGAGCCAATATGTAATTTCTGGCGAGATTTAGTCATACTTTACCCCGCGATACTGATATCGCAGTCTCAATACACTCAGTTTTATGATCATCTCAAGGATATTGTGTCTGTCATCGAGGGAGGATCTTGGTGATCAAGGGGAAGCGAGAGACGCATCACACATCACATCACAGCAGAATACACATCGTAATAAACACCCTCTGACATCATCTCATTCTTCATTCATCATAAATCTACCCATAACTAAGCTCAAGGGCTCACGCCATCATAAAGAACGCTACCAAGGCCCGTCGCCGTAGCCTGCCCATGGGAGCACCCGCCGAGCCCCCTTCGTCATTGTCATAACGCCGTTGATGCGGAAGATGGCCCGATATGAACCTCCCAAGAATCCCCATCCCCATCGGAAGCATTCCAAAGACCGGGAAAGTACTCCATGCACAACATCGGAGCCGAAGCGCTCCCACATCATCACCCCGAAGAGCGAAGTCCAGTAGTAGCTAGTGAAAATCCAGAGGGGAACCAATAGAGGAAGGCTGCTGAGGAGCATCGAGGGGAAATCCCTGAAGTCAAGTGAGTGGCAATGCCGAATAGGCTTTATTGCGGCCTGTTCGCGTAGGTAGCCGACCAGAAGCTTTTGAATCGGTTGACAAATGGAATGCGAAAATAAGTGCTGAACCATGCGTTCGAGGGGTTCATCATCCAAGAAGTCGTCGTAGTCTATGTTGACGACTTCACTGCGGGCGGCGATTTTTGGGTGTGACTTGCCCCTGTTCTTCAATTTGAGAGTGCGTGTCCAAGTGCGCCAGTTGAGTGAACGAAGGACCTCGCCATGTGGGAATCCTTGGGAGAAGATCTGAAGGGCGATCGCAGACGCAAATACGTAACCAAAGGCGAACGTACCCAAGGCTCCTCCTCCGTAAATGCCAGTGTTGTCCATGGCCATAGGTAGCCTGTTACTGCTGTGGAATAATAGTTTGTGGCGTGTGAGTTGACAGAAAGCATTGGCCAGTATGAGCATAGTAAGAGGGTAGAAATCCTGATTGATATAACTAACAAATAATTTCGAAGGGAGACAGGAACAACCATGAACACAGCACATACTCAGATGAAAGCGTGGGGTTGATATTTTCCGCAAGAACAAACTAACATCCAAAATTTCCTAAAACGACCATGTGAAGTCTCATGGGCGACGCTCATTGGCATGGAGCTTTAGTCTCTCCAACCTCGTAGTGTCTCACAGCCTGCTCAGGGTCTCAACCCCGGATTTGCAACATCATGCATATTCGTTTTCTCCGTTCAGCATTGCTCCACCGTTTTCATGCTCAGATATTCCGAGATGTGAAGACCGATTGTTGGTGCTCGGGCGCTTGCATTGTGTTCCTTGGTGCTAGTGCTGAACATCATCCGAGACACCTCGAACGCACCAAACAGCACAACACAGGAAGCTGCACTGTTTTTGTCAGTATGCCGATCATGGCCTGGAACATCCAAATCCCTCTCCGACATCTTCAAGTTTTGACGTAGCTCTGTTTCAGTGTCAACGGGGACGATAACCCAACATCCGGCTGGCTACATGCGGTCGCGGTTTCAGTGATTAGCTGGACTTCCAAGTAACATGATCTACCAGGCTCAGGCTGGATTTGTGTATCAATGAGCAATTATGGTCGAGAAACTGCCGGCTGTGACATCTCAGAGTACTCTTTGTTCTCTTATTAGGTTCTCTGTTATGTATTTCCAGATACTTGACACACCAACGAACACATGTACTTGGCATGGATGCCGCCAGGGCTCTAATTGGCAAATACTCATCTGTATCTCTTCTGGTGTACTATAACAGTTATCATAGGTTAGCAAGATGCCCTTGGAAAAATTAGAGTTTTTTCAAGTGCCTTCTGACTAGTTCTTAATCCCTATGCTAAGACCTAGGTTATCAAGGTCCCTCTCGAGGAATTGTTTGCATTGCGTCGGCTACGGCGCTCCCGTGTTGGATGCCACACCACTTTTCACAACATTGCCGAAATCGGAGTGTCTGCTGTGAAATAGCCGAAAGAAGGGAGGTAGATGAAAGGAAGAAGGAGAAGGGAGCGGATCCCCGTCACCGAGACGCTCATGAACGTGTTATCGGGCGTCGAAGGAAGCCTGGTGATGGATGGTGTGCCTCTACTACCTACCTACCCTATGTTGCTCGATACCGCCCTTGGTGTTGTGTTAATTGCCCAATGTTGGTTGCGCATCATCTTTGAATGAATACACGATACAATTCAGGGGCTCTAAAGTTCATATCATTTTGAAACTACGGCAGGGAGAAATGTTTGCTACCGACATGTTCAACATGTTCTCTCTCCATGATCCCGTATCAACCTCAGGTTCATGAGCTGAACCATGAACTAATGCACTGTGGCGGTGTGGCTTCCAACAGCTTCAAAATTACATGCGGGGCGACCTACACTGTCTTTGGTTGGACATGAATACCGGGCAAAAGCACACAAGGCCCAAGATTGGAATATGAGATGACATGATCAGCTGAGGCGATGGGGAATTCCAGTGCTCGCATCAACGCAACGGCCTCCTCCGCAACCATCCGTCTCACGATGCGGTGAAGGGCTCGGCCGAGGGGCGATCTCTCCACGACGGGACTGAGTTGCCCTGAAGATGCCGGATGGACGCATGACACCTCTGCTTGGAGCGCCGCAGGACGCATACTGCCTGCAGTGACCATCGCCTGCAACTGGGTGGGCTGCCACATGCCAGCCTGGAGATGCCCATTGGAGGTCCCTTCACCAAACACAGCGATCCGGGGGAAGTCGAGCAAAAGCCGGGGTTGGCTTCTGCAGGGCGGGATGCATTGGGAGGCTACAGTTTGTGTGTCGTGACGGTGATTCGACTACGAACCGGGGGGGGGTTTATTCTGACGAGATGCGCGGCACTTTGGGAAAAAGGATGGGCGAGATAAGGTAGCGATAGCGGAGCGAGGCCATCTCTGGCGAATGAGATTGTCTGTGCTCGTAATAGTCTGGAGGTGTTAGTGTAGATCGGCAATTCATCGAGATGAGGATTTGTACCCAAGATGATGGGCCATCATCTGGTGGATTTGCTCATTGCTCTTTTGAATTGCCGTTGGCTCATGCTTGGTGTACTCGTCGCACACGGATAATTTGTCAAGAAAGGGGGGTTCACCAAGGAGGACGAGAATCAGGAATTGTCTTGATGCATGCCTGAAAGAGGAAGATGGTGTTGATGGATCGGTGATTCTGATACCCTCCAGATCATGGGATCTGCCTTGGTTTTACAGACCAAGTGTGGGACATGGATGCTGCGACCAGGGCTCCAGCTGGAGTGAGAGAGAGCAAGGCGTCGCATCTGGTCTGTTTTGTCTAGGCGCGACTGGTGCTGGATGGATTGTGAGTGGATCAACCATTTCCAGGTTGTTGTTGCTTCTTGCGACGTTGGACGAGTAGGGTGCAAGCAGCATGATTGCCAGAATCTTTTCTGATCATGCTGTGTGATGTGAGGTGAGGTGAGAATAGTGGCCAGTTTTTCAACCACCTCCCGATTCATGGACAGCTCGAACACCAGTGCCGAACAACAGTTCATCTCTGCATCAATTCTATACAGACTCTGCAAGAGACAAACTCGGTGCACCAAGTGACGATAATCCACAATCGACCTCTCCCATGACTGCCAACAGCGAGTCATGGTTGGTCGAAACAAAGCCCAACGTTCGTTACTTGAGGCGCCTCGACTCCAGCAGTCCCGCAAATGGACGAAATGTCTTAGCAGGGACATGGCTAATTTGATGCTCCACCTGGTTTCCATCTGCTCGGCCTGTCTGACTTGCGTTTGCCCTGCGATCCATCCATCATGGGGTGGTTTGCTTGGTTGGTGAAGGTGAAAACTTCCGGTGGTGAAGTGGTTGGCGCTATAGGCGGTCTAAATAGCACCACCGTCAGGTCTGTCTTGCATTAGTTCACTTGTATCAAGAAGAAATATACAGAAAAAAAGCCCTCCAAGTCATTGAACTTCCTTGATTTTCAAGGCAATGGAAGTCGACCGTTCGTTCGGTGGAACCCCCCGTCATCAGCCAGAGGGAACCCTGCCCACCACTCCTGGCCCTAGAGCCGCTAAACCATTAGCTCGTCCAGGGGGCCCGTCGTGATACTGGGTGCTCTCGCTAGCGTCCACCTTGTGCGCGACAGCGCCCCGGGCCTGGCCTGGACGGGCAAGTTCTGAGGTGGATGGATGGTGGACGGGATGGAGGTTGTGTTGTGTTTTGTTGTGGTTGTGTTGGATGGACCCCGTCTGACCTTCCCATCCCGCTCCGTCGCTCGCCTTCCTCCAGCCTCGAGCCTCGACGCCGACGACCTCCTTTGCCTGGGTTCTTTTGATTTTCCTTTTTTCTTTTCCTTTCCCTTTTCTTCAAGTTCCGTGTCTATTGTCTTATTCCCCAACTAATTCCCCACACCCGTCGCGGAGATCCCGTTCTCTCGCTTCCGTTCCTTTCATCAACCCCCGTCAACGCCATCCCCCTCCATGGCGCGTTGAGACGATATCGAGCAAGGCGCCAAGCTTGCACCATACGGGCGACTGCGACTGCGACTCCTCCCCAACTCGCAAATATCAACATTGGATCCAATGTTCTCCTCGCTGCTGCGTCGTCCTAGGGCTGGCCCCCGTCGAGTCGACCGTCGCCGCAACTCGAGTCCTTCTCCCTCGCCCGGTCCTGCTCGTAGGCGCTACACTCTCGAACGACATGCCACAGCCGATTTCACAGAAGCCGATGATGACGACGCCGATGATTCCCACGACGAGGGCATGGCCCGGTTCCACAGTAACGATCGACATGTTGACGATGATGGTGACGAAGAAGACGACCAAGACGATAGACAGGACGAAGATGGTAGAAAACGGGGTGGCCTGCCTGTTCTACCTTTGTTTTCCGCCAGCCACCTGGGTGCGTAGCCTGAACTTGTAGCAATATGGTGATTTTGACCTGTATTCTGACTGTTGTACAGATTCACTTCCTGTATACAGCATAACTCATGCTATTCGAGTGGTTGTTAGTGCCCGTACCGAGACGACCCTTTCATGGGATCAACTCCGATCCCCTCAGGTTTCTCAGTTTCTTGTGAAACCTATGCAGCAGCAAATTCGAACACAGCACTTCACCCGCGCAACTTTGTATGCCCTCATGGCAAACTGCCTCCAGTTTAACAAAGAGGGCGAACGATATCCAGGCAATGCAGGAACCAGTAGTACTCGCGCTAAGGTTTGCGAATTGTTAGCCTTGAAGCTACTCAAAGAGTACAACACTCGGGAGCTCATCGATGCTTTGGCCTACGACTTTTACCCCCTGCAAGGCTTGCCTGGAGCTGGGGTACCAAACTCACCTCGTCGGACACCACCCTCACCCAAGCCACCCCTGATTGCGTCCCGAACATCAACGCTCGAGGTTGCGATCCGAGCCTCGGCCAAGCATTTCCTCGCCCATCCCCTTGTCGTCCAGCAACTGGAGGCTATCTGGAGCGGCGCCATCACCTTTCACTCGTCCGCCGACAGCTTACACCGTGAACCACCACAGGACGCAGGTCGCAATGGAAATGGGCACATTGGCAAGGCGGATGACAGGACGCCTCTGCTGGGGCATCAATCTAAAGATTCGCACTATGTTCCACCAGGGCGACGTACGGCCATCCTCTATGACCCTCGACAGGCGTCTCTTTTCAAGCTTTCTCGACTTCGAGTTCCTCGCTATAGATCGTTTCTCTCCACGATATCCCTCGCAGTCTTGATTTGCCTCTTCCTGGCCGTTCTCACAGAACGTTCAGTCCAGATCACTGGTCTAGAATTGGTCTTTTGGTTTTGGAGCGCAGGATTTATGCTGGATGAGCTCGTTGGTTTCAACGAGCAGGGATTCGCCCTCTACATCATGAGTTTCTGGAACATCTTTGACCTGGGTATCCTTCTGCTACTTATCGTCTACTACTGCATGCGAGCATACGGCGTTTTCCTGGTAGATCCCCACCACTGGAACGACATGGCCTACGATGTTCTTGCAGCCAACGCGATCCTCCTTCTCCCGCGTATCTTCAGTATCTTGGACCACTACCAGTACTTTTCACAACTGCTCATCGCCTTTCGGTTGATGGCCATGGATCTTGCTGCTGTTTTCATCCTGATCCTGATCCTCTGCAGTGGTTTCTTCTTCTTTTTCACGCTGTCCAAGAACTCGTTTGGCGCCAGTGACGTTGCCTATAAGATCTTTCAGATTCTTATGGGATTCACACCGGCGGCCTGGGAGGTCTGGGATGCGTACAACTGGCTGGGGAGGGGCCTTTTGGTCCTATTCCTCAGCATCACCCATTTCCTGGTTGTGTAAGTCTGCTATTCCTGGTGCGACTTTCCCTTGCTAACTACTCATTCAGGACAATCCTGATCACCGTCTTGACAAACTCTTTCATGGCAGTGTCATCCAATGCCAATGAAGAACATCAGTTCCTATTTGCCATCAACACCATCTCCATGGTCAAGAACGACGCATTGTTCTCATACATTGCCCCCAGCAATATCTTTGCCTGGCTGCTCATGCCCCTGCGATACTTCATGCCGCTGAGGCTGTTTGTCTGGCTGAATCGGATCGTGATCAAGGCCACACACTTTCCAGTGCTCTCCTGTATCTATCTGTACGAGAGATACTGGCTGGCACCATCCATGTACGAGCCGACTGATCTGGTGGAACACCCAACCCGTGACCGAGGCCGAGCAATTTCTTTCATGGACCCAACGAGCAGGGCAGCCATTTTCAGCCCCAGTGTAAGGGTTCGTGAGGAGTCGGTCGCTGGTTTCCAGAAAGATCGAGCTCTCGAAGAGGTTTTCTTGCGAGTCCCCGATCCCCTCACGCTCAGAACACAGAGGCGGAACGAAAGGCGCAAAACACAGACGGCCATCCGTAATTGGATGGATCAGCATGATGACACGGGCACTTCGCCAGGCAACTGGCCAGCAGTGGACAGTGCCATGCCTCCTTGGCAAAGAAGGATGAGTGTGGGCTTTGATCGCGCAACAAACCTGAGACGTGTCTCTGATGTTAGATCAACGGCGAGTGATCCCGCTGATAGAATGTCCAATGCAGGCCATCCCCTCCGACCCTCGCATTTCTCGAGGACTCGGTTGACTGCTGAGATGTCCGAATACAAGGACCAGACGGATGCGGATGGCGATGATGAGCTGGTCACAAATGACGAGGACGAAGACGATCATGGCACGAATGCTGGGCGGAGTCGAGCAGCCAGCAGCCATCGGATTGATGAGGAACCAGAGGATGGATACTTCACGCCAATGCCTGGCAACTTTGGAAAACTCGCCTCGTCCGTAGGCTCATCGGGCAAGGGTGCTCCAACCCCCCGAGCAAAAAGAGCTGGTCATAACCGGACGCTGTCGACCAACACGATCCTGTTCAACCCACAAGATATCAAGCAGATCCAGGGCGTTTCGCCAGTGTCGCCTCCCCACGGAGCACAGTCTCGCCCAAGAACGAGTGGACGCACAACCGCTGGAGAAAAGACGCCACGACGCAGCTCACCCCGTCGCTCTTTGTACGTGGCGAATACAAAGCCTCGGCCAGTAATGCCGCCGCGGGGTATGACGGAAGCGGGAGGTGTTAGTCGGTCTGCCCTGCTAAGTATCGAGCCGCGAAACCGTCCAAAGGATATCAGGAGACTCTCGTCGTTAGATTTGAGCGCGATGTCGGACCACCTAGGTGCAGGCGATCCCATTGGAGCCATGCCCGGAAGCTTCCAGACGCAGATGGCGATGGCGATGATGAAGGACAACCGGCTGCGGGCGGCCGGAGGTGATACAGGAGATCGCGACAGGATGGGAAGACTGGTGCTGGCTCGGATGAAGACACTGGAGGAAAGCTTTGCAGATATCATCAAGGAGATGCGGGACCTGAAGAACTCATCCACGGCCCCTACGACGCGGCGTAACTCTTCGGGTGACGAGGCCAGAATGGCCCCGTTGATTGAGGTTGCCGGACGGGACCGACTACGGAAGTACAAGCTTGAGAGCGGAAACCGAAAGGTGGCAGCGTCTAAGCGTCCTGCCAGTCGGAGAAGTATGAAGGAGAAGGAGACAGGCATGTGGGATCACAAGGCCAAGGGGAAGGAGGTGGCATACGAGTCGGACGACGAAGCGGAGACGGACGACAGTCTCTTTCAGAAGGGCGGCTCACTGTAAAAAGAACATCATGGGGAGCATATAATGGCGTTGCGGGATCGTGTTTCTGTTTCATGGCTGAGAGGATGCCAGGTTTGGGGCGATACAAGGATCAATATATAGGACGGGGCGGAATAATCGTAGGGGTTAATTGTGTATATACCAAACGCTGTTCAGATGCATCATTGATACCGACGTTTCCATGTTGGGATGTCGATACCAACCAGGTCGTCTTCTTTGAATTTCCAGTGGAACCTCTTGCGTTTATCGTGAAATAGCAGTCTTGAGACAAGAACCAGTTTCTAATGCTGAAACCACACCCTCTGAATCGTTTGTAGCTCTGACGGCAAGATAATTGCCGTCAAAGTTCAAGTCTCGAATGTGCCGGGTTCACCGCCACCGTCTTTATGTTTATGTTCTTGGCGTTTCCAGCTCAAGTGAACGGCAGTGCTTTGCCGAGGTTGGAGTAGAGCCTGTAGTCGACCTTAGAGGGAGGGTAGTGTCAAGGGCTAGATGCCACCGCCACTACGGTCGACCGAGACATAGCCATGGGGTGCTTTGCGGGTTCGTTGCTCGATGTCGTTCTGGTTGAGAGAGGCAGCTTGATACTTGAAGGCAACGGCGGTGGCAGCAGCGGCAGCGGCGAGGACAACAACGGCTTTGCCACGCCTGGATTCGAGTGTTAGACAATATAGAGAGGAAGGTTGATAACTTACAAGAAGGGCCGAGTGGAGATGGAAGTGATGGCTGCTTTTGTGGTTTCCATGATCAAGGTAGAGCCCGGTCACGTTGGTAAGAGAAGAAGCTTCCGAGTGGGAGTAGGGATGGGTTGGGGTTTATAGACCGGCATACGGCATAGCTTAAGCTCGGTACAGGTCGTTCGGAAAGCTCATTACGAAACCCCTTGCCTATCGGGGGAGATGCCCTCTACCCGAACCCGTCTTGGCCATGGCGTTCCCGGGGGAAGCTAAAGAAGCTAAGGGAGCTCAGGTGGGAAGGTCTGGGGTGTGTGGGTGGCGATTGAGATGGAGGGGTAGTTTGGTTTTTTTGTTGGGAGTACGAAGCCAAGAGGAGGCGTTTGTTACATATGGTGATATGACACTGAGACATTGTGACCTAGAAGGGAGGTTATGGGGAACGTTTTGGATTGGTAGTGCCAATGGATGTGGTGTTGATGGTCATGAGAGCTGTCTATCATGAATCTGGAGGTCAAGGTTGAGGGTGGAGGAGGTGGGGCATTGATGGCGGGGGGGCCTTGGGTTTTGCGGGGGAAGGGAGCATGAAACTCGGCACATGCAGAGGGTGATGGTGATGGTGGATATTGAATGAATTGATTGATAGAAGATGAGTTTTTACGAATACTCATGTAGATCTTTTGGTGGCAAGTGAAGGTGTTGGTACAGCATTTGGCAAGTCTAACGGTCTTCGCTTGAGGTTGTATGACCTGAGCTGCCACCTCTACAAGGCACCTACATGGGAATGTACTGTATCATAGTTTTTACTGGATTAACTTTGGCGTCAGCAGATGGTGATCGCTACTTTACCGAGTCCATGTCTACCGTCCCAACGGCGATGGTAAGGGGCGCAGCTGCTGTAGATGGCTCAAGTCAATCAATTGCCTGTCTGCCTAGCTATCCACGCAATGCCAACTGCGCAACTGAACGGGTCTAGTACCCGGAAATGCCATCACCATTCCTAATTCCACCTCTTGTTGGTCCCCGTTTACGTTTACACGAGGGCGGCTGATGCTGCCTTGTACGTAGCACCTGCCGAAGTTATGCAGGCTGACATGACAGCCTCAAACCTAGGCAACCATCCCACTTCCAAGTTCGAGTTCAGGCATCAACATTCATGGCAGGAGATCCATGTTCTGGGGGGGGGGGGGTTTGTTACTCATAGGGCTGATCACCAATTCTTATCGAGTCAGCCCATCTCTTCCATTTCATCTTTTTTTTCTTTCCAATCTCTCGACATTATTATTGATATTTAGCATCAACGTCTCGTCTTGACATTTGTCGCTTCAACAGCACCAACAGCGGCACTGCCTTGTTACACAGCCCTCTTCCATTCCTGGCTGTCCGTCTGCCTTGTCTCGCCTCGGCATCCGCCCTGATTGAAATCGCTGCAGCCTACATTTGAATGTGAATTTCGCTGCCTTCTTGTATTCACCCTCATCGCCGTTCCATGTCCCCTCCTCCAAATTGTCTTTGTTCCATCATCTCTACCGCTCTCGATACCCCTCGCATCGACATCGATCACTTGGGAGGTCAGCACGACCACGTTTGCTTGACTGCCATGGATTTCCCCGATGACTGGTCAGCCTCAATAGAGGCCGAAATGGCCCAGCTTCTTGAAGATGAGGCTGATGAGATGCCTCTGACACTTGCTCCCATAACCGCAACCTCCACCACCACAGCAGCTGCAGCCACCGCCGCCGCCACTGCCGCCAATTCTCAAGACAATGATAACAGCGGACTACTCACCATTGACGACCTGCTGTCACCTAAGCCCCCCTCCCTCTCCAAATGGACCACCAGTCACTTTAACAAGCCCACCACGACGGACAAGATGCTCCCCTCGGTCATGAGCAAGAGTCAGATTGAAGAGACGCGGAACTTTGAACTCTATCGCCTTCACTCGATCGCTTTTGAGCTCAACAAGGGCGACACCCTTGTCTTTATCGACTACCCTATTCATCAAAAGGCAGCTCTCAGCTATACCGACTGCAATGGCATTACATTCAAGCCCCTCCAATTCCGCGTCGACTCGGCCAATCTGGTAGGCAAATTTGCCGAGATGCTTGCGCCTACCTATCAATTCCGCGTGCTCAGGCGACTCAAGCTCGTCAACAAGCTCGCCGACGGCGTCAAATATGTCCTGGACCTGACACCACCTTCAGAAGGCGATGAGCTGGTCTTTCAGATGACTGAGCTATCGCTGACGCCTGGCATCATCAAGTGGTGGAGCACCCACTTGACGAACGAAGTCGATCCATGGCTTGTTTGTGGTCACGATGATATTTGCGGGTGCAAGAGGCAAAGCGAGGAAGAGGCCAAGGAGAACGAACCAAAGGGAGAGGGCTCATCAGTCAAAGTACAACAAGATGCCACGGCTAGCTCTAAGGAGAAGAAAACGTTCCCCAAGCTTCCCCTCAATGCAGATGCCGCACTTGGTATGAAAGCAAGGGGAGAAGATGAAGTCTACAAAACGCCGTCTTTTCGAAAAGTCCCCGACTACTGTCCTATTCGGCATCGGAATGGAATACTGCGGCTGCTACTTCTCCTAGAAGGGAAAGGAGTCATTCTCGATTCCGCTATAAGGGTATGGACCCTTGTGAAGCTGGGCACCATCTTTGACTGTGCCCACGTTCTCCGGGATCGCGTTGCTCAATGGATCATGCATGGGCCGAATACGGCGCTCATTGAGCACTTGCCCGAGGAAGCCCTTCAGATAGCCTTTGCTCTGGAGTTGCCAGAGGTCGGGCAATCTGCCTTCAGGATCCTTGTGAACGAGGCCGCTCTGAAGTTGGCCTCTTCCTCTAAGGATCCCGCTACTCAGTTCACCGTCTTTGGAAGAAGGATAGGTGATTTGCCCGACGACTTGCAAAACCTGGTTCAACATGGAGCGATGGCACTTGTGGAACGTGTGTCAAACATTGACGCCCAGCTCCGAAACCCGGATCTCTTCGACTTCTGGGACATTGAAGAGTGGAACAAGATGCAACAGATCGAGCAATGCCTCGTGAATGGAAAGGGCCCTATCTATGAAAAGGCTCTGCATTCAGTCCAACTTCTAAAGGACGCTCTCGTCTACGAAGTTCGGAGCGCTTACGAGAATGCCACAAGCAAATCTCTGAGCTACAATCACCCGGCGCTGATCAGTATTGACCAAGACCGGCTCTTGTATGTGGAGCCTAGGCATTTCGAAAAGACGGGCGTCATCATGTCCACCTTCAACCGAGTTCAGCTGCTTCTCTGCTCCATCACCTACAACGATTTCGGTACTGTTTTGGATGACCGAAGGTATCGTGACTGCAAGTGTCAGCTAGTTGGCTATTTGCAGACAACTTACCGTACGCTCGCGAGCGAAGCATTTCGATCTTTAAGGGACGTCCTTATCTGTCAACCAGCACAAGTGAAAACTGCCGGGTTGGAATCGTATATCCGCAAGTGGTTGAGCGAAGATTCCGTGGTGTGGTTGGACTGCATTGAGCGAGGGGTCAAGGATGCCCTTCGACCGATGACGCTCTCCTGGCTGCGTCACGACATTGAACCGCCACTGAACCTGACTCGTCACCTCCTCCTGACACTCAACAACAATGAAATCAAGTACTTGCCTCTATGGGCGGGAGGCTGTGACGACGGTAGTGGAGGAGTGTTCCAAGATCTGCTCCCGCCAACATCTTGGGGAGCCAACGGACCTGGCCCAGGATACCACACGGGCAGAACTATCCCATCGACGCCATCAAGTGTGACGGAATTTATCACGGAGGATATGAACGCGCTACGTATGTGGGGGAGCACCACTGGGGCTTCCATCGACGTTCACGACAGCATCTCGACCGTGTACCATCCGGATAGAGTCATCTCCGACGATCAGTCTATTGCATCAGAGTCATTCACCGCAGGGAGATCAGACGATTACGAAGAAGCTCGATTCGAGATCCCTGCCGACCACCAGAGCACTGGACAGGCCGTAAATTTGACAGTCGAGACGGCCGACTCGGAGAATCAATCTGTGACTGAAGGTCGGCAGTCGAGCGACGATGATGACGACGATGACGATATGTACTGCTGGGGAAGTGATAGCGACGACAGCGGAGATACAGTAATGATTTGATGTGGGAGCAAGATACACTTGGATGTAAACACTGGCAGGATGACTGCTCTACAAAATGACTGGACATGACATTTGACGCACTTACGTGGAATTAGATACATGGCACTTAGCTGGCACAGTGAAAAATATTGTTGTGTCGAGCACATTGATCCCATACTTACCATGCTCCCATATCTGCCGAGGTTGCTGTTGTTATATTGGTTGATGAGGCGAAGTATGATTGACGACGAAACCGGCTCTTTCTAGACGTTGGCGGATACAGGATCCAACCTGATGGCTTCTCAAACCATGTTCAACTAAACAAGTAGCAGCATTTGCGACAAATGATATCGTGGAAAAAATCGCCGAGGCACATCATGAGTGAACGATGGTTCTATTCAAGCTTATGCAGCACGAGGCGATCACCTCACAACTCAGAATGCCACCATAGCCTACTACCCATGAGCACGTCACTCAGTCTCGTCTAAAACCCTGCCAGGACTCCTAAAAATCAATGAAGGTGATGATTAAATCCCCCCCTTATGTTCCCGACGGCTTCCTGCAGTGTGTTGTAACCCCACCGAGATTGGGACATGACCACAAGACTCATCTGAACATGCATAGGTTTCTCCTCGGGAACCACCCTTGATTGGTGACACCTCAACACTTCACGTCTACCATGATTCATCTCAACATTTATTTGGCTTAATCAGTAAAGGCCGGCAGGGTCTTTAGCTCGTAGGGCTGAATACAATCCCACTACCCCACATGACACTCGAGGGTTTATCTGAGCCTCATATCCACTTTCAACGTCAGATGCCTTCAGAAGAGTAGCAGATCTAAGAGATGAATTAAGGAGCATAGAAATACCAATAAGATGAAATAGGCCTAATTACACGCTTCATTTAGTCATGCTGAGGCTTTGTCAAGTTTGCAACTTGCTTATGAAATCGTCTTGAGACCCTAGTCAAGAGAACGGCTCTATTGAGCTATGTAAGGTACGGCGGGTTCGTTCCTTCCATGTTTGACTTAACAGGTAGGTCACGGGCAATTGGTGTCGACGAGATCCCTTCGAGCCCTTTCCTCTTCCTTAGCCTGAGCCATCACAAGCAAAACACACACTCTTCCTTTGACCCACCTTCGAAGCAAATGCACTTTTATCTATCAATATGAGTGAGTCACTGCAATCAGTGCGAAAAGAATTTTCCCCTTTGCCCGTTGCAGGCATGCCGAGCGTCTCGCTTCTCTTTCAACCGCTGTAAGTGCAAGTATCCATCCTTCCCTTCACTCTAACAGCGTAGTTAAAAGATGCTACCTAGTGCAGCAGCAACAACAACAGCAGAAACAGCATTAGCACCAGTAACAAAAGCGGCAGCACGCTACCATCACCATAAGCAGCAAAAGCAACAACAACAGCAATAGAAGGATCGGACTCGGACTCGGACTCGGTATTGGGAGCAACAACAGAAGAAGAAGAGGAAGAGGAAAAGAAAGGCTCGGCTGCTTCAAAGTCACCCACCACCTAGCCCCTGTTTTCCCAGCTGGTTTTGTTTCATGAAGATGAAAATGAAAGAGTTTTCCAGCCATGTCTGATTGTATTGTTCGTGATCTCGTTGCCAAATGATATATGCCTATTTTCATTGCCAGCTCTATACAAATCCTTCACTTGTTCACAGCCCACCCCAAGAAACGCCAATATTGTGTCCATAGATTATTTCCACACGCCTTTTCAAGTTGTAATCTCGACCTTGATTAGCCCCTGTTGAGGGTATTTCCAGCTCCCTTGGGATTGTGGTCGACAAACTCGTCCCACTCACGCTGCTTGTACGTCTCCCGGTCCACGGCCTCCATGTCGTCCTCGTCCACTACCGTCTTCGGCTCGACGCCGCCCTGCAGGATATTGCCCTGCCGCCTCTCCTCCTCGAGGTATTCGTCGATGGACATGGTCGGCAGGTTATGGCCCGACCGGAACACACCCCTCGCCCGCTCATCTCGGGAGCCCACTAGGGTAAAAGGCTGTAGTGGTTTGCCCTGCGCTGAGAGCAGCGGGCCGCCCGTCATGGACTGTAACCTCCGCAAGGGTTGGTCAAGTCGGGACGTGTGATCGTCAGCGGACGGCGTGTTTACGGCTGAAGGGGCGAGTGGGCGGGGCGCCTGGGCGAGAATTGCCACCTCGCGGTTTAGTGAGTCGAGGGCCTGGAAGGTCGCGTGCACAGTCGAGGTGAGTTGTGTGAGATACAGTTCACGGACGATCTCCTCGTCGCCGTGCTCTAGGTATCGCGGGTTGCGTCGCAATGTCTCGAGCTTCTCCTTAAGCTGCTTCTCGGCGCGGTAGTTTGCGATCTTGCCATCTCGCCGGGCTGCGGGGTCGTTGCTCGCCACCACAGCGAAGCTGTCTGGGTCGTCACGGTAGCGCTCGAGTAGCTTGTCGTATGGGTTTCCCACAAGGCCATAGCTGTCCAAGGCAGCGAGGAAGCGTTCGTAAGCAGAGCGCGACTCGGAGAGGACGTCTTGTCGCTGATCGGGGCTAAGGTTGGGTGTCTTTTGAACGAGCTCGGCGACATGAGCATCGAGGAGTAGGTATGGCAGGTCGGTGGTCGAGATATCTTCTACTCCTTCGTTGGCAGAGAAGAGAGAGACGGCAGCCATCCGATCGCGAGCCTTTGCGTAGAGGGAGAGGGCTGCTTCGAGATCGGCGCGGTAGGCGGGCGAGGTCGCCTCAAAGGCGTTGTCCAAGGCATGGCGCTTTTCTTCGGCAGCTTCGTAGAGAGACCGGAGAGACTGTGGCTCATCTGATGAAGCCATTTTTCGAAGATTTTGAAGTGAGAGACAAGGTGAGACGGAGAGTGGCGAGTAAAGAGATAGTGCAAGATGAGGAATGATGGAGGTTGACAAATTCCACCTTTGGACCCTGCAGGGAAAGCCCCGCGTTGGAGGGGAAGCTAGCTCTTGTCGATAAGGTCTTGGCATCTAGGGTAGCATTGGCAGGCGCGGAGCTCTAGTGTAGCTTTACAGTTACTGGAGGCATTCAGGTCCAAAACTAAGAGTCATGCAAGGTACAAAACACCAAATCATTTATCAGTAGCAAGTGTTGGTATGTGCTCATATTCGGATATCAAGCCCAAAAGAAAAGTAAAGCAAATAAATGACCATGGTCCTCGACGCCGCCAAACCACAATCCTCAGATTGGATGCATCCATCCTTCACTCCACACCCATCATGACCCGTGCCTTGGTGTTCTGTGGCCACCCAAGGCTTCATAATCGAAGAATAACACAAGCAAACAATGAACCAGAAACAACGGTTCTCGAAAAGAACAAGTACTCTTCATGTGCTTCACTTCCACTAACTCATGTTCAGTAGACGAGTCTAGTCCTCGTCGTCATCCACCTCGAAAGGATCATCGCTCTCTTCATCCGGCTGCAAGACGGATGAATCATCGTCAATTACAACAGGCCGTCTCGAAGCTGCAGCCCGGCCGGGGCGTGCTCTCGACGCCTTGACGGGAGGCGAGTCCGGCTCCTCCATCTCCTCGTCAGAGTCGTCATCCAGGACTGACTTCTTGACTGCCTTCTTGGCAGCGTAGGCCTTGGCCGCTGGAGACAAGGTCGTCTGCTTCGTAGCTGTCTTGGACACAGCCTTGGCAGCCGTCTTGGTGGCAGTCTTAGCACCAGCCTTGGTAGCAGTCTTGGCGGTAGCCTTGGGCTTCGCGTCGTCCTTGGTCTTGTTCTTTGAACCAGCAGGTCGGCCACGTCCCTTCTTCACCAAAGACAGTCCTGCGGGCAACGCAGATTCCTCAGGGCTGGCGGCTCTTGGTCGAGATGCTGCCGATGTCTTGGATGGCCCGGCAATGGGTTCATCATCTGACAGGAAGCTGTCGATGTGGTCCTCCTTGGCTGCCGTTGCCGTTGCCGTCTTGTGTGGTGAGGATTTGGCAAGCATCTCGTAGTTTGTATCATCTGGGCTGTCATCGTCAAAGTCGAACGCCTTAGCTGATCTGACCTTTGGCTTGGAGAGCCCCGTGATGCTGCTATTGCCCTGGCTGGAGTCTGGTCGGCTCATGGCATGCAGACTAAACCTGCCTCTGTCCGAGTCCACAGCTGACTTGCCGATGCCCTTGACCAGAGCACCAACATCGCCAAGCATCTGGTCGTCGTCACTCTCAGAATCGTCGTCAATGATCACCTTTGCCTTAGATGCGGCGACTCGTTTGACGCGTCCGGTGTCCGGCGCCTCGGGTGATGATGGGCCAGCCTTGGCTGCTGGCTTGCTCCGGCTGAGAGCCGCAAAGTCATCATCAGAGAAGTTATCATCAACCTCCATAGGGTCGGCGCTTGCTTCCTTCTTGACCTTTGGCTTTGAGCTGAACATCTCGGCAAACCGTTGAGCACTCTTCGTCTCAACCTTGACTGGTGCTGCCTTGGCCGCCGCCGCCTTTGGTCTTCCACGGCTCTTCTTGCCGGGATCGTAGTCATCATCATCCTTGGCCTTTCGCCCACGACCGGCAGGGCCAGCTCCGATCTTCTTGGAGACGCGGCGACCCATGCGGCGAATGTTAGTCTTTAGTTCGGCATCGAGCGCAAGCTGATTGTCCCATTCGGCTGAGAACTCGTCAAGATCTCTGCACCAGAGATCCTTCTCGCTTAGGGCAAGAAGGTCGTCGTGCTCAGCCTTCTTCTTCTCGATAGCCGCCTTGAGCTTCTCAAGGCGCTCAGCCGTGAGAGACCAAATGGGCATCTGGAGTCGGTTAGCTTTTGACTGTTGATCCAATCCTTGCTCATGACTTACCGAAAGGAGATAGTCGTAATCCCGGGCACCACCGTCCATGTCTGCATCCGCATCTTGGTTGTCGTCTGCATCGTCTTCCTCCTCGTCGGCTGTCTTCTTCTTGTCGCCGCCGCGAGGGAAGGCTTCATACTTGCGGTCTCGAAGCTCCTGGACGAGCACAGTCTTCTTCTTTTTGCCAACAATGAGCTCACCGTCGATGATCTCCTTGATGAACCGAGCCTGGTTCTTCAGCTTGCGGTAATCGGCATGGTAGACACCCAACCAGTATTTCTGCACAAATTAGCACGCGTCATCAAACATAGGTGCAGCATTACTAACCTTTCGCTCCGTGTACATGTCGAATCGGTAGTGGTAGTACTCTTCCAAGATGTCCTCTACCTTCTCGTACTTGCGAATCTGACCCCTAGAGTCGAACGCAACCAAGTTGGAGGTGGCCACCTGCTTGAGCAACTTGAACCGCTCAAGAATTCCTTCTTCCAGGACCTTCTCAGTGTGCTTCTCATCCATCATCACCTCGAAGTGGACGACGCTGTGATCGTTGAACTCTTTGTAGTCCTTGATCCATGCCGGGCCATCATTGCCGCTGATGATCTTCTCCAGTCGCGCCTTGAAGTCATCTGTCCACACTCGGATGGGCAACTCGGAGATGGTAATTTCATTGGGGTTTTTCTCGTTTTGCTGAGCAACACCGTTGAACTTGTAGCGATCGGGCCCAGCAGCCTCAGGTTGGCCTTTCCATCCGCGGAACCAAGGCATCATGGTCTCGAATGGCAGTTCCTCTCCGTCCTTTTCATCAAGGCGACCCATTCGTCGCTTCAGGTTCCTGACGATGTCTTCTGGGTGATAGTTGGGGATGGATGTGCTCCAGCCTGTTCCAATACCGTCGGCGCCGTTCACCAAGACCATGGGAATGATGGGTGCATACGCCACTGGCTCGATCTTCTTGCCATCGTCGTGTTGATGCTGCAAGTTGGGCTCATCCATGGCTGAGAAGATCTTGCGAGCAAATGGAGAGAGTCGAGTAAAGGTGTAACGGGGACTAGCAGCATCCGAACCACCGGCGAGTCGAGAACCGAAGTTTCCACTTGGCTCCAGACAGTTGATGTTGTTCGATCCCACAAAGTTCTGGGCGAGACCAATGATGGTTTGTTGGAGAGACGCCTCACCGTGATGGTATGCTGTCTGTTCAGACACATAACCAGCCAATTCCACGACCTTCTTATCCTTGACCAGGTTTCTCTTGAAGCAAGCGTAGAGCACCTTGCGCTGACCAGGCTTGAAGCCATCCAGGACCGAAGGGATCGATCGCATGTTGTCAGCCATGCTGAAAAGAATGAGCTCCCTGTTGATGAAGTCCGAGTAACTGATGGATTTTGTTGAGTGATCCAAGTAGGTGCCGGGTACAAAGTTGCCTAGCCACTCCTTTCGAGCATCCGCCTTCTTCTTGGAGAAAGCCAGGTCCAGGAGATCTGCTTCTTCGGGTTTCATCACTTCGAACTCTTTCAAGTGATCATCTAGGTTGGTGAAGTAGACTTGGGCATCCTCGTTGGAGCTTGTTCCCAGACCCTTGTAGTACTTGGAGTGCCACCGGCCCATATCGTCTTTGTGGTCTTCTTTCCACTCCTCGTACTCGGGCTGTGTGAAGAAAGACTTGAGGCGAAGGGGCTTCTTTGGGTTGGGGCCCTGCCAAACCTTGACGATGGGAGTGATGAACTCTCGGAAGAAGTCAGGAACCTTCAGAAGAGATGGGAATTGAACTTGAAGGAAGTTGATGAGAAGACCCTTGATGTGACTTCCATCGTGATCCTGATCGGCCATGATCATTAGATGGCCGTATCGAAGACTCTTGGTGTCTGTGTACACTTGCTTGTGCTTCAGACCCAGAAACTGCTTGATGTTCTGGATTTCCTGATTCTTGGTAATCTGATCGACACTAGCATCACGAACGTTGAGCAGCTTTCCACGGAGCGGGAATACACCGATACGGTCAGGGTCAAGGATAGCACGTCCAGAAACGGCCAAACCCTTGGCAGAGTCACCTTCTGTCAGGATCAGGGTGCACTCATGGCCTCGTCGGGTACCTGCCAAGTTGGCCTCGACCAGCTTCGCGTTGCTCACTCGCGATCGCTTGTTGCCATCACTCTTGGCCAACATCTTGTCTGCCTTTCTCTCCGCAAAGTCCATGATGTTCTGGATAGCTTCGGATTTGGCAACCTTCTTGAGAAAGTCTTCACCAAGTTGGCACTTGCTGCCGAATTGGCTGGTCTTGGTCGTCATGTGCTCCTTGGTTTGCGAGTTGAATGCTGGGTTGTCGATCAAACAGTTGACAAAGATGAAGATGTGGTTTTTAAGGTGACTCTGTTTCAAGGTGTGTCCCTTCTTCTTCTTGTTGAGAGCTTTGAGCAGATAAGCCGTGACTTGATTCGCGATGTAGTCCACGTGGCTACCTCCGGACGTTGTTGCGATCGAGTTGACGAAGGAGACTTGTTGAAATGTGCCATCCGAGACAGCGAAGCCAACTTCCCATCGGGGGTGTCCTTTATCTTTGTCCATCTCCACGCTGCAGGTTGGTGTGCCGCCCTCTTCATCCGCCCTCTCCTTTGCGATGGACTTGGCATAGAGATCGCAGTAACCTTTGAAGTCCTTTAATTTGAGAACCTCACCGTTCAGATGCACCTTGATGCCTCTGACGGTACCTGCCATGTCGTAGACTCTCCTGTACAAAAGCCTCTCGAGATCATCATCAATGCCATCCTCCATGCCGAATCGCTTGTAGTCTGGCTTGAAGGTGATCCGAACAAAGTCGGCAGTTTTGCTGCTGGTGATCTTGGCCTTCTGCATCTTCTGCATGTTGTCGGTCCAGACCTGCTTGTACCTTTTGCCATGTTCGTTGTCCTGGCATTCAAGCTGGAATTCGGTACTGAAGACGTTACAGAGCTTGGCACCGTAACCGTTACGACCACCAACAGTCTTCTTCTCGTCATCATCAAAGTTGGATCCAGCCAAAAGGTGACCGAATACAAGCTCAGGGATGTATATTTTTTCCTTCTCGTGAATCACAATGGGAATACCCTTTCCGTTGTTCTCCACACTGATCACTCCAGTAGCGCGATCAATGTTGATCTTCATGTAGGTCATGGACTTGTCACGTTGCTTGTTGTCGGCTGCGTTGACAAGAATTTCGTCAAAGATCTTGTAAAGACCAGGGACGAAGGAGACGGGGCGATACTCCATGAGCGAGGTTTCTTTGTTGTACACCCACATCGATTGCTGGGTCATCTCGACGGATCCAATGTAGGTATCGGGTCGCTTGATGATGTGTTGCAGCTGGGTCAGCTTCTGGTATGTTTCGGTAGCCGTCTTGGGCTTGGTCGTCTTCGGCTTCTCAGGAGTGTCGATATCCATCGTGTCGTTCTCGGGCTCCGTCAACGGAGTACCTGACGACTTGCTGGATGTAGAGTCCTTCTTCTGCTTCTTGGACTTGGGAGGGCTGTCGGAGGAGCCCGATGCATCGCTCATCGGGTCATCGTCGCTCTCGGGGGTGGTGCGCTTCTTGGGCACCGCCTTGGATTTTAGGGTTGTCTGAACCATCTTTTTGCCGGTAGGCCGCGCGGCAGCCTTCTTCGCGACAGGTTTGGCTTTTGATTTCTGAGATTGCGATGTCAGTTACTCGGCTATTGTTGTATTGCGATGCGAAAGAGTGGTGTTGTTGTGGTTTGGTGCGGGCGAAGGCATTGGTGAGGGGAGAACAAAGGATTTGAATGCGGGCAGTCAGGCAGACTTTGATGCAGCTGACAGGCAGAAGCAGCATTCACGGTGACATTGATTGACAGTTACGAAGGCGCCTAAAAGTCTCTTACCACCTCGGGGACGTAGCCATCAGACTCGTCGTCGAAGCTGAAGTCGGAAGCCTCCGAATCCATCTTGTTTGCGCTCTTGGGAGCAGAAAAGAACCTGGTATGAAGGGCCAATGAACAAGGTTTTGACAACGAATGCGACAAAAGTGAGTGTGTTGGCCGACAAGACAAAGACAATGGACTCAGAAGCAAAGGGCGACTCAATCGAATAAAAGGAACAGCTCGCGCGCAAAGTCGCGACAACGAAGGAGAGAAAACTTGATGGGCCAGACTGACAGGGCCTGGGATTAACAGCACACTAAACCGAGTATGTTGTTTTGGCAACAAGGGTCCGCAGAGTGTAAACAAACGTGAATGTAGGGGACGCGGCCGTTGATGTGGGGCCGTGTTTTGATGCCTTAGGCGTTTGCTCTGATGCAAACGCCTGGTCCCGTGACTTGTCACCTGAAGCTGCCTTTGGATGCAACGTACCTCGAGGAGGCATCTTTCCCGTCTGAAGCCTCTTGGAAGAAAGGAATTTCCCCGTCTTGCTCTGTGAATGCTACGTCTTCATCATATCCTCTACAACAATTCTCTAAAAGCCGGCTTTTCCAGTTTGGAAATCCTACTTGGACGTTGTACTCTACAAGTCTCTACAACCACTGCCAGAGACCGAAATTACTCTCCAGATTACCTACAAGTCAGATCCTGACCCGATCATTTCAAGATTCAATGTTTCCTTCAGTTTGATTGCCTTGCAACGTTAATTTCTTCTTTCAGTGGAAATGTCAACAAACCGTCGTTGCCCCTAATCACTCTCACACTCGGCTCGTGCCACACGTTCCACAAGCTTTCCAGAACAGGAGCCTTCCCCATACAGACGGCGACAGCTTGATAATATCGGAAGTTGGCACTCTGTGGGCCAGTCTTCCCGTCGTCGCTTATTCCTTGAAACGAGCCTGTCAAGCTCGAAGTCAGACATGCACCGGTCTCGTCTTGGATGGGCGGGCCGAGTCTGGATGTACAACCCTCCCTCACTGTGCTGTCGCCTTCCCCAACGAGGCGTGTGTTGCATGGATCGAGACGCCATTCCTTGCTAATTCTCCTGGTTCCACCGTCTTCGAGATTAGCTTGGCTGAGGCTGGCCGTATCACCCCGTGGGACTGAACGAGGTTCGGCCGTCGCCCTGAGGCCAGTCTGACTTGGTCAGCCGTTGTGCAGGGCGCGTCCTCTACATCATGTACCCGTTAAGCTTCATTTCCTTCTTTGTGGTACTAAAGTGCGGGTCTAGGTCGCCGATCACTCTACTCACCTAGTCATCCAACTCGTCGTCACTCGAAGCGTCCAAAGTCTCGACAGCGACGTGCCTGTTCTGCAAACCTCTCGTGACACACCTGATACCAAAAGACTTGGGTTTTGCATATTACCTGCAAGTAGATTTGGCCATGGTCTTGCAAATCGCCACTTTTGAAACCACGCATTCTACCTCCCTACCACTTTGTCCTAAAGGAGCTGTCCAACGCAGCACGTATGGACACGGCGGCACATGCGATGTACTCTCACAGCACCACAGCACCTACTACGAAGGAAAAATGGCAGAATGCTCCGAATTCGATGCAGGGAGCCGGTGGGCGCCTCCAGTCGCACCTCGCGTGAAAGCAGTGACAGTTCCTCGCCTTGGCCTCCCGCTGTCCCACATCGATATCGTGTACAATCATCTGAAACTATGCCTTGAGACTCAGAAGCTTCTGCCCACAGCCAGGTCCCGAGGTGTGGAAGCAGTTGTTGCCGAATCCGTGTACAGCTCGGCCCGATGAGCTCACTAGATGATCAAACATGACGGGTCTCTATCATCTGGAGGGGAGCTCATCTGCGGCAACAAACTAACTGTGACTAACCAGACAGACAGTGCCAAATTAGCCCAAATCTGCACACCGCGACGGTGTTCTATCGGGACACATCCTTGTCAGCCGTTGCCGCTGCTTCTTCCCTTTCCTGGCGCCTCTGAGCGTGCTGGTGGCTGCGGTTGAATTGCACCATCACCAATCGAGCAAGAAGCTTGGATGAAGGGCAAGAGGCCGAACCCGGAGCTGTGTCGCTGCCCGAGCCGTCGGTTGGTCGCATCAGATATGATCCATTTCGCCAGAGCCAGTGTTGACATTTCTGCCAGGGGCCACTGACTCGAACGATGTCGGTCGAGCTAGATGCCATTGCGAACTGATCGAGGCAATTGGGGTGACCAAAAACTCCTTGCTGGGCAGACCCTACCTGACGCCTTCATGACTGATGATGCAGCCTACTGCAGCAGCTCGCAACAGAGGGCGGCTCGGCGAGATGATTGCCCAAGAAGTATGCAACATGGCGACCTTGGGCACCATAGACCTACTGACTTGGCCGCGCGGGCCTAGCAATCCCCAGGAGCTGAGGGGCGGGCGTATCGGGCATGGACTTGTGTTCCCTCGGACATTTTTCTTGTGCCTGTACTCCTAACAGCTCGTGTGGGTATCAAGGCCGGCAACATGACAGGCCTCCTTTCAATCTCTCCCAGGGAGCTCCTTAGGGAGAAGCCAGCAAACCGACTTCTGGAAGACTCATCGAACCTCATCAGACAAAAGACTACCGGTGTAGGATGCAACGGCTATGCACAGCCCTTTTGCACAGGGGGCGGCAACCTGTGGCAACCTGTTGGGGAGCGGCGGTCCCGTCATAACAAACCGGAGCCAAGTCATGCTGCGACTGGCTGCGGTGGGAGAAGGATCTGATAGGGTCTTCGGCAACGTCAATCACCAGCCTGTCTCAGCAAAGAAGTGCCCTTCTTAGCTGCCAGTTGTCATACGGACACGTGGGGCGACTCGAGCAAGGTCGGGGGGAGTGTTGAGATTAAGGCAGGCTTCTCAGTGGCAGCAGGACCGTCATTCTTTGTTGCACAGGCTTCAGAAAACGGACTGGGGTAGAAGGTCCTGGACGATGTGGTATGCAGGCAGCCGTCGGCGCTTCAGTTTTGCCAAAACCTCGTGGGGCGGGCTCAAACAGGGCGAAACAGCTAGTTTGCGGTCTGGGGTCACCCATATTTGCGCTTCTGGGGCTTTATTTGCTGTTCCCGCCGACTCCCTGGGAATCACGTCCGTGTTGGGAGTGAGGCGAGATATCGAGATGGCCTACTGAGACGGCACGGTGTTCAGGACGGCCTGCCGTCCCTCTGCGAGGTTCGGCTCCAGAGATACATTGCGGGAGTGTAACGAATAGCAGGGCGTGAGGGCTGAGCCAACCACCCCCAGTTCTGCACCCCCTGCCGCAGTTTCTCTGGTCTCTGATGTTTATGCGGAGAAGATGGCCTGGAAGCATATGGGGGGAGCTCCAGCTGTTTGATAAAGCGGGACTCTGGGGATTCACGCGCAGCTCTCGGAAGCGACTGGGAGAAACCTCAGCAGTGGGACAGACCGCGTCTTTGGCCATCAAACCAACAGTCCTGGGCCTTCGTCATTGCTTTTGTCCCCAAGGCTCCAACCTGAGCCCTCTCTCTCTTTCAGTCACTCGGCGTCGCCTTGCCACCCCTTTGACGGTCTCGTCATCTATCACTTGGTGGCTTTGCCTAGTAGACAAGGCGGTGGAAGTTGGTAAACGGAGCCCTCTCCCCTGAGAGGTTGAGCCTCACGTCCAGAACAAAGAAATCTTGACCGGGGAACGGAGCCGTGACCGACTTTTTGAAGTTGCAGATGCCCTTCACGCAGGCGCCCTGAGTTGTTGAGCCTGACCGACCCAGGGTTCCTTGTTCATCGTCATCTCAGCGCAGCAAGCTAGGTGTGTCTGTCAGGCGCGAGACTACGCTCTCTTCTCTCGGCGGCGCGTGTTTGTCAAGCTGAGGAGTGACTTGAGGGCGAGGAGTTTCCACTAGTTGTTGCGTTGCGACTTGTCTGTCCTTCCCTGCAGACCGGAAGTAGGTATATCACGGCCGCTGCCCGCCGTACCCTCCAAACCACCCGGGTTCATCCACCCTTCTACGACCAGTCCCTTGTCTCTTGCATGCCGCGGATATCCTCTTTACCTCTCGAATCGCGGCTTCTGGGAAATCTGACAAACTTGGCTGGCTTCCGTTATGCTCTCACTCAAGACTCTTCTCAACCCAGCCCCTCCCGGCCAGGATGGCCCCCTTTCCTTCCGCCCAAGTCCTACGCCCCCGTCCCCGACGTTTTCTGCTGCCACGGACACCTCGAACTCGGCGCTGAATCGTTCGATAATGCCTCCTGTCCGAGTTTCCAAGGACTCTGGTGGCCTGGCCAAGTCGAAGCTGCGAGGCCAGGTCAACTATCCCCCTTTTGAGAACAACCTCGACGAGCTGTCTCTCCGGGAGATGCGCAAGTTCAGAGTCAAGCCCCTCGGGGGTATCCAACAGAATTGCCTTCACATCCCTTACAACAGCGGCAAGAAGGACTTCTTTGAAAAGACGGGACGAGAGAGCTTCGAAGGTATGTTACTCGAGATGGGTATTGATGTTGGCTGCTAACGATCCAGTCTTTCGATACGAATTCACCCTCCCTGGTCAGGACACCGAGTACGCTGTGATGTGGGATTACAACGTCGGTCTTGTGCGCATGACTCCCTTTTTCAAGTGTTGTCGATATGGAAAGGTCAGCATCCTGATGCCACAACACTTTCGCAGCATGGGCTAACGAGATCTAGACGATACCAGCCAAGATGCTGGGTCTCAACCAGGGTCTCAAGGAGATCACGCACAGTATCACAGGTGGCTCCATAGCAGCTCAAGGTATGTTCTCGCTGGTGAGGAGGTTTTGATGGCGCTGACTCTTTTGTGGAAGGCTACTGGATGCCGTATCAGTGCGCCAGAGCCGTCTGCGCGACATTCTGCTATGAGATCGCCGGAGCTCTCATCCCCATCTTCGGCCCTTCGTTTCCCTCGGATTGCGTCCCTCGCGACTCGCAAGGGTTTGGCCGGATGGTCATCGACTCGCAGCTTGTTGTTGAGGCCGCTCGCGAGGCCGACATCGCTCGACGCATGCATTTGAACGCAGCTGCTCCTGTCTTTGGCGCTGCTACCAGCTTTCCCAGAGATGGCAACGCCCATCAGACCATGTATGCCCCTGAAGAACGCAAGCATCACTTTCCGTCGCGCATAGTATGCAACCCTCCGTGGGTGCCGGAAAACGAGAGCGACCACCACTTCATGTCGGCCCCTAACTCTGCGTCGAGCACCGGGTCCGGACCTCTTACATACATGGTAGCATCACGCCCAAACTCGAGCTGGGCTCCGATCAACCACCCGAGCCCACAGCCAGACTACGCATCTCCTCATCCCTGGCTGAGTGCCGTGCCGCGAATCCCGCCCTTGCTGCACCGGTCTAACCTTTCCACTTCGTCATGGGGCTCCAAGCGACGACTCGAACAAGAGGACTGGGACTACAACTACAGCTACAGAGACAGTGCTAGTCCCAACCTGAGCATGTGCTCTGTAGTTCCAGCCTCCACCCCCGAGGGCAGTCCCGCCAGGCAGAGAGAAGACAAGGTCGAGTTACAACCCAGAACAGACAACTCTCAGCAAGACGCCGCCATGCTTCTCCTCAACCTGTGCAAGCGGGACCAAGACTCTCCTGCTATGACATCGCTGAGACCTGTACACAGAGACTCGGCACTCAGGGATGAGCATCGAAGCAAGAGACAGCGGGCCACATCTCTCTGATTTACACTTGTCGGCGTTGAGAGGACTATGATGGTGATGGACAGCTTGGGATATATGACCAAATAGCGAATAGAATGGAGTAGCTCGGGCAGGTGTTTTTTGGGGAAAAGTTTGGGTTCTTGTCTTTGGATACTGCAGATGCATATAACAAACTTTACACATGGACTAGTTAATTATTAGCAGCAATCGCAACTCTTCTTTTGTAGTTAATCTTCAAGTCATAAAACACATGTACTTTTTCTTTTTTTAATCTATCGTTCAAGATTTAACTCGCCTCGCCCTTCTCGGCTGCCCTCTTGGCCTTGTGCTCCTTAACCCATGACTCGGCCTTGTCCTTGGGCACGACAAAGATCCTCACAACTTCATCCACCACCTCGACCTTGCCCGTTCCCAGAAGCTTCAGCAGCGAAACTTTCTTGCCCATCTTGAGGAGCCCTCCATCCTTAGTCTCGACAAACGCCTCGACGTTGGACAGCGTGTACTTGCCCTCCTTGTCCCACGGCAGAGGGAAGACATAGCCTAGGTGATCCTCCAGAGTGTGCGTCTCCTCAAACGCCTTGACAAAGTCCGACTCGAGGTCCAGCGGGTACAGAAACACGGTAGGGAACGCCAGCGCGCTGCGAGGATCATCCGGATCAGGAACCAACGCTATCCCCGCGTCTTCCATCTCAGGCGGCTGCGAAGTCGTGCGCGTGGGGATGTTGCGGGCTCGGAGAGCGGCTTTGACGAGCATCTCGCGACGCTTCTCTTTTGCGACACGCTCGGCTTCCTTCTTGCGACGGGCATCAATCTCTTTGGCGCGCTTGATGATGTCGTCGGCTACACCGCGGAGAGAAGCGTTGGACTCGTCGAGAGAGAGACCACGGGCGCATACATCATCGGCTTCCTCGATGCGGTCCACGGCGAGAAGGGCGCGGGCGCTGCGGTAGTAGGCCTTGAGGTTTCGTGGGTTGAGTCGTAGAGCGGCAGCGCAGTCAAGCCAGCAGCTACGGTAGTTCTTGACTGCGAGGTGGCATGCTGCGCGGTTGACGTAAAGCGCCTCAAGAGTACTCTTCTGCTTGGCGATCTCCTCCTCGGAGTCCTCTTCTCCCTCAGAGTTCTTGGTAACCTCTCCTCTTGCGCGCTTGCGCTCCTCTCCAGCCAAAATAGCGATACCCTTTCCGTAAAACTCCTTTGCGTCGACATACCCTCGCACCTTGAAGCACTCATTACCACGCTCCTTGAAGTCGTTGCCGTTCTCCAACGGCGTACCCTCATACGCAAGAGCCTGCAGCGCAGCAATATCGTCGTTCTCTCCCTCGGCGGCATCCAAATCCGTCATAAACAGCGGCGACTTGTTGAGATCCTCCCACACTTCATCAACCGTCTTGCCGCTGGCGATGGTGTGTGCGGGCGGGAGCTGAGGTTTGGTGGCTTCGGAGGCTGGCGTGGGCTCCGAGACCTTGAGGGACTCGTCCATCTTTTCTATGATTTCCTCAATCTTCATTTTCTTTGTGTGTGCGTGATGCGAATGTTATTATCTCCCTTTCCCCTTGGTTGTTTGTTCGTCGTCGTTGATGGTGTTAAAAATTGAGCCTTCTCCAACTTTCTGTGGGTGGCGAAAATCTTATTGGGCATTGACCGAAATATCGCAACTCCAGACCAGGTGAGATAGTCTACGCATTGTATAAGTTAGCAAACTCATTTCAAGTGTTTAACTGGTTTCTAAAAGAATCAAGGTCATTTGAAGGGTCTTATTTAAACAACGTAACTCGAGACATTTGGAGTTGTCTCGCTCATAGTAACCACTCACGATAAGACTTGGGCCGCAACAAGTTATTAACTCTTGATATTGATCTCTATTCCCAAAACAACCAAAGTAAACCGTCATAAATAATACCTTTTCTAATACCCGCCCTTTCTAGACCCCAAGACATCTGAATGCCGAAATACTTTTTTACAGTCCATCTCAAAACGCCCACAGATCCATCCCGCCCAAACACAACGCTGCCAAACCTATCTATACCTACCCAGGGGATATCCGACAAAAAGAGGAAAACAAAATAAACCTGACCGTCTAGCTTTTTTGCTTTTTTGAAAGATGAAAGAAAACCGAAAGCCATGACGCCATGCGTGTCGCTTAAAAGAACAAAAGGCAGAAACAAGACTTGCTTGCGCAAGTTGAGCAATCTCGGAGTTGGTGTAAGTGTGTCATCGGTTCATGTCGACCGTCAAATCAGGCCAGTCACGAGCAATCATCATCTGCTCTTCACTCCGAATCGTAAAACTCAACCTCGGTGACAGTGACAGTCGCGTTCTGTTTGTGAGGCACAGAGGGAGTCTCCTCAGTAGGCTCCTCGTTCTTCTCGCGGGGAACATAGAAACACTGGATGGCTCCGAAAACAGCGGCAATGGCACTTCCGTACCATGCCAGGGCGGAGCAATCAAACTTGCTGCCCAAACTCCAGAGGTAGCCGGCGATGGGAGGGGCAATCATTCGGCAGGCCGCGCCGGCACTGGCAGCAAGTCCGTTGACCTTACCCAGGGCGCTGGGAGTGGGAGTGGCCTCCTTGATGAGGATCATGAGGAGGGGGTAGAGGATGATGGAGAGAATGTTGCGGACGATGAGGCAACAGTAGATGGCAGGGAATATGAGAGCCTCGGGGACGAGAAGCAGCATCGGCATCAGCATATAGGCGATGGGGTGAAGAATGGTGACAAAAATGAAGAGCCGGTATGTGCCAAACTTGTTGGCTGCCCAGGGAAAGATGAAGACCTGGATGCACAGGGCGATGCCGCCATCCACAGCCAAGATCATGCCCACGTTGCGAAGAGTCAGTCCCAGGCCGCCGGGAGAGTAGAATGGGAAGATGGAGGTAGAGTGGAGCATTTCGATGGCAACTGCGCGCTTCTCTTCGAAAAAGATGGGCAAGAGATGATCAAACGTCATGGAGTGGTAGGTGAAGATGGACAGGGCGACGATGAAGCCAACAACACGACGGTTCCAGACCTTGAAAGAGGTCACAGGCACCTCCTTTTCATCCTCAACAAGCAGAGGGTCCCAATCCTCGCCGGGGGTCTCGATAGCACCATATGTCTCGGGCTGGGCATCCGTAGTAGGAATCAGAGCAGTCTCCTCTGTGGCATCGTATTCAGGCTCAGCAGGCTGGACGGGCTTGGGCTGCATATCAGGGTGGGTTTCCACAAGAAGGAAGAAACCTAGCACGATGCTCACGAGAAGCAGTCCGGAGCAGATGAGGTTGGGGAGCAGGTATGGGAATCGCTGGAACAGGCTGCCGGTGGGAAACGTCTCGGGCCACGACTGGTGGGGGTTCGCAAACAATCCTCCTATCGAAGGACCGATGATAGTACCGATACTCCATACGAAGGGCATAATGGAGAATGCGCGAGCTGTATCATTACTGTTAGCCCATACGAGACTCGTGCGTGAAAGAGGCATGTTATGTGACTCCTAAGCTCACGTGGGGCTTCAGGCTGAAAACACCACATCTTCGCTCTCATCGGTTTCACGGCCTCAGAGACAATGTCATGACGGGGAGTAAACTTACGCTCATGCTCTCGCTTTGTAATGAGCTCGCCTACCATTGTTTGGATAACGCCGATGTTACTAGTTTCACGTCAGTTTACGCTCTCAATGGCTTCAAAAAGGCAACGAACCCGTTAAGCAGACCACCCAAGCACCGTCCGAACAGAGCAACCCAGAAGTTTGGCGCGACTCCTACGGTCAACATCGAAATGATAGTGCCTCCAGACCCGATGATAAGCACAGGCTTGCGCCCTATCCGGTCAGAGAGAGCACCCCAGTACATTCCCATGGCAGCCTCGGCGAGAGAGAAAGCTGAGATGAGGATTCCTGAGTAGACCGAGGCGTGGGCTTCGTCGCCAATCTGAAAGTCCTTGACCAAAGCCCAGGCATAGGGAAAGATGGATGTCAAGGCAATGGGTTCTGCCAATCGGACAATTGCTGGACAGTAACTGTTAGCAACTCTCTCGCAAGTTTGAGAAACCTAGGATAAGAGCAATCAACTCACCGAGGAGAAAGAGTTGCATGGCAGGGAATGCATCCGGGTCGCGAGAACCGGTCAGCTGGAAGACACCCATGGCTGCTGGCTCAACCGGGAAGCAGACAAGCAACAATGCCAAACAATGCTAAACACAAGGATCCCGTGGTATTTAAGGCGAATCGTCAAGCAGGCGGAATATGTAACAGGTGGAGAGCAAAGCTTTGGCTCGAACGATGTATGCCTAGCTGGTGCGCGGCGGGAACGTGGACTTGTCGTGGTGTTTCTCGTGGTAACCGGGAGGTGGATTTCGTTTGGGAGAGCGAGGAGCGAGTTTCACAAGAAATCAGCAGAACTTTAAGCAATCACAGCCTAGAAAAGACGACTGGAAGGAAGGCAAGATGGAGAGGCTGCTTTGAAAGTGAGCGAGCAGTGTGCAGCACAATGAGACAGTCACGGAGAAGAGGGTGGGAGAGCAGATATTTGAACCATCCATGGCCAGGAGGAGCCGTGTAAGTGCGGCGAAGGCTCTTTGGTGGAGACCGAAGACCGCCGCCTGTCAGTTCAAGCTCAAGGAAGAAGCGACCGATAAGGCCCGTTCAGACAAGCCCAAGGTAACATGGAGGCTTCCATCGTTTGCAGCATATGTGGGGCCATGAGCAAAACCGAGCAGGCTGTTTCTTCCAAGGTGCATACTGCCTGCGTCAGGTCCAAGCAAGGGCCAAGAGGGAGAAAGCCGAGAGAGAGACATGCAAGAGAAGGTTCGACGACACCCCGGGTGCGGCCAGGTTAGCGGACGGGAGTGAGACAGGGCAAGCTCCACGCCGACAGCCAGCTCTGGCGGGGCCCAGACGTTTTGGCGTGTTGATCGCTGTGCGTGTTCAGTTCGGGGAGTTTAGTTGACAGGACAGGACGTGTATGTAGCAGAGCGGTTGTGAGCAAATTGGTTTCAGTGGCAGGCGTGTCCCGTTGGTTCCTTGAGAGCCTCCCTGGTCCTTATCGTCTACGAGGAATGGATGCGATGTAATGGAAACGACGTTTGCTTCGCTGATCTGAGTCACGTCCAGTCCAATCCGGCCGGACCAACAACTCCTCAGACGTGTCGCGTGACGTTGGACAAGTGCGCTCTTGAGCATTCTGGCCGGACCATCGCGAAACGGTTGTCGGGCTGTCGGCATGGTGGTCAGTAGGACAAAGCTGTCCCGTAGTGGAAGTGAAATGAAGCCATCCCTAGGTAGACGGAACCGCAATAGTTTTTTGATGGGGATACGGCCTGGTATCTTGGGGAACCTGGAACCTGGGCCTGGCGGAGAAGCTGACGGGCTGGATTCTGCAAGCAGCTAGCGAATTGAAGCTTGTGATTGGATATGTTCACCGATAGTGGTCCGTGCAATCTTTTTTTTTTTTCTTTGGATCCACGTTAATCTGGTCCAAGCGTCCAACCTTGGTGTATGCGTCTGTCCGGTATTGAAAATTCTCTCCTGTCGTTACAGGCGTTCTGATGTCGGAGCCGATGGCCGGGCCTCGTTATTCCGCTGCTCATTCGAACAATCTCTCGTAACATCAACTCTAAGCGCTATGCAACGACTCAAGTCTTGGCTTGGCCTCGATGCGCCACGCAAGCAAACCCCGATGCCCAACAGCCGGCTTCTTCCTGGATCTCCGGCGAAAATGCCCCGTAACCCGTAACCGTAGCGGACCACCCTTCTTGCTCTCCCCTCTTTCGCTTCTGACGCTTTTTGACTCTTGCTTTGACGTTGGATGCAGAGAGGACCGTATTGATCCAGGCCACCAAGATCGTTCCCTGCAGCCCAACAAACCCACAAGCCAGTCAGGACCCTGATGGCAGGCCACGGTCCTCTGAAGTGCCGGTGAAGCTCCGTCACTGGTACACAGAATCACATGTCGACACTGATAACGAGATAAGATACGGGTATAATGCTCACGGATGCGGCTCAACGACGTCAGCGCTGTACTGCATCTCGAGGTCTCAGATGGGTTCCTCTCAGACTGCGACAAAGCATGAGATACGGATGGATGGACGAGTAGCGGTTGCCCAGCACAGAAGGAATGGAAGGACGACCCTGAAAGCCACGCCCCGAGAACCGGAAGCATTCAGCACTAAGGCATGCCGTCGCAACGTGCTTTCATGATGGTGGGAGTCTGTGCGCAGCGCCCGCCCGCTGCCTCGCTTCATGCAACCGTCCAGGTTGTTGTGCCCAAGGATCCATCCAGATGGGCTTCCTGGGCTTCCGGAACGTTGGTGCCAGCCCTCCATCTTCCTTTGCTCCCGTCCGTCCCTTTTCCTTTTCCACAATTCCCGTGCTTGTTGTCATTTTTCCCCATCGATATGAGCACCAATTGCGTGTCTTTTTTTACTCCGTATGCAGGCAAAGGAGGCGTCGGGCCGTTTTCCGCCATGTACACCTTGGCAATCGTTGTGATACAGGCACAAACGCCTCTCTCGGGCAGCCGAGTTGAATTGGATGGTGAGGACGGGAGGAAATCAGTCAACCAAGCTGGCTTATCTCGCAGATCAACATGCGTTGGTGTTGTGTTGCGACCCACCGGTTGTTGACCTGCATGCTCCGTACGGGTGCTTCTGCTGCTGCTTGCTGCTGCATTCATGGTTCCATGCAATTTCCAGGTGCCTCCATGAGGTGGTTCCAACGCCGATGGTGCTCCGTGCCGAGTCACCAGCTTTCCTCTAGCTCATGAGAGTCCATGGTAGCTAGCGCGCGCAACCACCAGTTCCGACCTACGCAGCACCCAACCCGAGCAACCGTCCACCGCCTTTTTCGCAATCCCGCCACCAGAGAGAGGCTGGTCCGGATGATGGATAGGTTACCGGAGAATTAAAACAAGAGTGCCTCCTGACGACGACAACCCTCCCGTTCGCAGTGCGGGGGAGATCTCATGGCATGGCTAACGACCTCCCTAAAACTGCCCTCGTGCCCTCATGAGATTGTCTATGAGCCGCCAAATCAACTTGTCTAGACCCACACCGTTTGGTCTTCCAAAGGTTTAGTTAGGGTATGTATATATCGAGCGGCTAAATTGGCTAGATCCCGCCCTGTCATGGATGGTGGGTCTTTTTTTCAACTACACGCCATAGCAAGGCTGCCCTGGTTGCTTCGATCAATGCGGCTTGGACAACAACTCCTGCACTGCACCGCATCAACATGGATCCCTGACTGAGCTGACCGTTGCGGCGGCTGAAAAGCTGTGGTCGGTTCTTTTCGTTAAAAAGGTGCATTTGAGCCCCTGTTTCGCGTCATGTCGTCATTGCCGACAGCGGCACTTTTCCTTCTTCTTGTCGATCTCTTTGTCTTACTCGGTCTCCCGGACGAGGTCCGGAGGGTATTCCGAGCCGAACTTGACTCGTGTTACGTCTTAGCAATTTCTTCGACAGTCATTGAAATCCGTCTACCCTCGGCTTCTTATCCCATATTGTGCCGATAGCTCCGTACGCTACCAAGTGAACCAGATGACCTGTTCTCCCCCCTTTCATCTTGCACCCCGCAATTCGGAGCTTGGAGCTGGCTTGTGCTTCGCGGGGTTGGATCCCACACGAAAAACAACAGTCGCTTCCAATGCCGTCAAAACAAGCCGACAACCCGACGGCGGTATCTGGAGACGGGCTATATAAGTAGGGAGGATCCAAAACTGGTTACATGAATCTCAATAGTGTTGCTAGTCTTGACTGGCGCAAGTTTCCGATCGGAGCGGTGTCATGTTTGGTGCGGGTCTTTCATGATATTACCGAAGTAAACAAGCCAAACTCGACACAGCAACAGATCCGTGAGACCGCGTATTCTCTAAAAAGCTTCACCACCTACTGTTTTCATGCCCTCACCGCTCCATTCGAGGGCAGCTGCCGAATTGGTAGGCGGCTACGTCCTGGCTCACGTGTGTATCGCAACTAGCTGTGCCTTGGTTTGTGGTTTCTCAACAGTTTGACCTTGACGATGTCACCTCAACCGCCCATCAACAACTTCATCACGCCTCCGGATGCGACACCTTTAAAGGTCCCCGAATCCCCCGAAACCATCGAGGAGACAGTTGTCTAGGGCTGACGATAGGTGTCGGAATGGTCTCAATTGTTTCCCATGCTTAGCTCCTCGCGCGCCAATCAAGACATGGCAAACCCCTCCTTTGGGAATACGAACGTATCTGGCTTTACGCCACTGGTCATGGCGACGGGAGTCGTGTGCCCTACTTGTTCTCCGTGTCTTGGGCCAGGAAGTGGCCTTTTGCATATCGAACTAACTCTAGAGAGATGTCGTGAAAGCTTGATAAGCGATGCTCAAAGGTCAATGACCATGGTCTCGTGCGCAGGTGGCAGATGATGAATTGGCATTCCAGACCCGTGGCTGGAGAGCACCATGGTCTCGGGCCAGATAGAACACCAGGCTAACCTACACCATGGGGCCATTTGCGCGTGGCGTCGCGGAACGGACTCAGACCAAGTGTACCGACAAGTCAGAACATAGGGCACATGTTCTACTATATAGTTGAAAAGAATTCCATATTCTAAGTTCACGCCGTATCAGTTGGCATGAAGTGCATATATAGCACGCATGTTTCTTAGACCTTTGTTGGTAAATCATCAACAACTGTTCAGTTTAACCCAAGACAGTTATGAACCCCATTCTGAACAAATAATCTAAGATATAACAGAACATCTACGTAACCATAGATAGCTCTTATTTCACTCTAACGCTGATTAAAAAGCCGTGAACATATCTTGTCTCTTGCTGTTACATCCCATATCTACTGCTTCTATCTACTACTGGGCATTAATCGCCAAGGCAGGACTTTCGGTCTATACCCATGCCAGGCCATCGTTCCATGCTAATCGATTCCAATCAAGGTACAGAGTACAATGTCCGAACCCAGCGTGTTATGTCGGGCATCCTCAGCCCTAATGCAACATCACTTGATAGGCGGACCTTGCCAGTCTGGTGCCAAAGTTACGATTCTGGAGGAGCTAGATAAGCCTAGAACTCGGGCTGTCCTTTGCCAAGCATTGGTAAATGGTCCTCGGAGATGTCTTGCGTGTGGCTGTAGACAGTGAATTCTCTATAACTCCATGCTCTATGATTGACGCGATACCAATGCACTCTATACACCATCACTCAACACCCATTTCCTTTAAAATCGCCTTGTACCGCTCTGCCTCCTCCACCATGGCCTCCTCGCTCCTGGGCTTTCTATCTTCATCATCCACTCTTTTCAGGCCACCCCCAGGCTTGGGCCTTTCCATCTCACGGTCCCACAAAGCGCCACCCACGTTCCCCTCCTCGCCGGCCATCTTGACGTAGACGGCATCTGGGGCACCCATATCGCCCGGGGTGCGGGGCACAACGTGGACGTGAACATGCGGCACCGTCTGTCCCGCATCGGCACCGTCCTGCACCGCGACTGAGAAGCTGCCGGCCTCCGGCTCCGGTGAAGGGAAGTAAGCGCGCGCGAGGAGCCGTTGGATGAGCTGCACCGTCGTGAAGAGATCGGCTGTCTCGGCGGGCGTGAGGTCCGTCAGGCGTTTGTGTGGTGAGTGCGGACAGACTAAAACATGGCCTGGTATGAGGGGTTTGAGATTGACCAAGGCGAAGGAATATGGTGTCGTGAAGAAGACCTGGCATTGTCAGATCAGGCACTCCATATTTGGGTGAACGCAGAGAAGCAGCTTCAGTGCATAACTGTGTGAGTACATGGGTTCCACTCACCTGGTTTGTAACCTCAAACGGGCCAAATTTGATGGCTCTCCCGGTTTTTGTCATGATGCCTCTCACAGAGCGGACAGTTGTGAATGACCGAGCTGCCGTCCTCAACCTAGACGCGAGCATGCTCCAATGGAAAGACCTAGTGTCGGGCGTGCAATGATACGAATTCACCCGTTATCGGATAGTTCAATTGACGCAGTGGATTCGTCAGGTCTCGGTGTGGCTGGTTGGTTGCTGTGAGTGAGTGAAGTTACATAGAAAAGTGTTTATGAGGTCATATTGCCGTTGTCCCGGTAGGAGAATGAGCCCCACATCTTTGGACCAGTTGGCTAACACGACAGACAGCGAACAAATTGCTGTTACCACACCTTGGATAGACACTGTGATGGCTTCATTTACTTGTATTCAATGTGTAATACATTACGTCGTGTTCTTGCGACTCCTTGTATCCCGATCTCGCCCCAGTCCCACCAAAAGGTATCAATGCGAAACCAGCAACTCCAAACACGCATAGTAAAGTATAGGTGATATATCGTATGTATTAAGAAATGACAACTTAGTTACTGAAACCTGACCTGATCTTCATCGATAGGAACCTGCTCAGCAGCCGTATCGAAAGTTCCAGGGTTGAGTGGTTCCCTCTCCTCCTCTGGCTCGTCATGCCACACAACTGGAAAGTGTCAGTTCTCGCTCATGAGGAATTGCAGGATAATGTGAACTTACCATGAGGCCTGACGAGAAAGCTCGCCAACAGGCCAATTCCAAAGATACTTGCCAGCAAGACAAAGATGGCCTTGGGGAAGAAACGAACTGTCGCAGCGTAAAGTCCGTTGAATAGAACCGGGCCAAACACCCTCGCCAGAGCGTGCAGCATGCCAATGGCTCCCAGCAACTGACCTACCCTCCCTGAGGGAACATGCTTGCTGATGATAGCCTGACTTGTGGCACTTCCCAGCCCACCCAAGGCCGTGACCATACCGCTGGTCACAAAGAACTCTTCCGAGCGGGAGAGGACGTATCCCACTGTTCCCAGAACATCTGACATGAGAGCGATGCGGAGCAGCCACACATCCAGGTTGTCAGCACCCGAGTTTCTCTCCACCGCTGCCACTCCAGACTCGCGACGAAGTCGAGCTGCTGGACGAATACGGCCAAAGTAGTTGATGAGGGGGAGTAGACCCATTAGGATGAAGACTCTGACCATGGACAGGGCCGAGATAAACAGGGAGCTTTCCAGGTTGCCCCAGTCAAAGCTCAGCTCGGAATACAAGATGATGACTGTTCCAGCGGAAATGGGAGCACCGATCATGATGGCATCGTCAGCCGCGAGAGCCACCAAGTTGCGCCGAAGAGCAGGGGATGTACCCGGGCCCTTGGGCCAAAGGACTCTTAGGGGTGCAAATGGGTTGGCGGTTCGGATGGTGTGAAGCCAGGATCCCGAGGTTTGCACTCGCAGTTCCTGCTCCTTGTCCCACTTCTCACGAGCTGCCAGCTGCTTCCTCTTGGAGAGGGACTCCGGCACGACGAGCCACACAAAGAGAGCAAACGCTATGTGGCATCCGAGCACGACGTAGAAGAGATTGATAGGAGTGCCTGTCCGCTTGACAAAGCCTTTCCTTTCGATGAAGAAGCCCGCCAGCAGAGGGCCAAAGGCGAGTCCCGCAAAAAGACAGCCTTGGATGAGACCCAAAGCGACGGCCCGGTTGGAAGGGGGTGTGCAATCACTCGTGTAAGAGTAACACATGATGCTTCCTGCAGTGAACGAGCCTGTCAAACCGTCAAAGACGCTGCCGAGGATCATCCACCGATAACTGACAACCTCGGGGAACCGAGCCGCGAGGACCGTGATCAGCTCAGCCATGACTCCTCCCACTGAAGCAAAAGCCATGAGACGACCTCTACCATAGCGATCCGACAAGTGGCCGATGCGCGGAACGACGATAGCGCTGAGAGAGCCTGTCAAGAGGCTCATGATTAACATGAATGTAGCGACATTCTTCTGAACCTCGGGAATCTTGCACTCGGGGTTGTCGCTTCCAAACTTGCGTTGAGGGTCCGCAAGCAAGGCGGGATTCAAAGTAAAGTCTGGATCAGTTGTTTGCTTGTCGGCGAAATACTCCCTACAAACAAGGGCGAGGATTCTTGTACTCGGTAAGCAACTTGATCGCGACAAGGAGAGAAGCTTACGTACAAGTTGAGCTTTGGAATTATAACGCCTCCAAAGGCGAGGGTAAAGATGACATATGGGCCGAGCAGCCAAAAGACCTACGAGGTCGTGTCAGATAAAAGAAGGCTTCGCGACAGGCGCTTCGCGCGCCGGGGCTCAGTACCGACGGTCTACGCCACCAGGGCAGGCCCTCAAAGTCCTTGTAGCCATCCCAGCCGCTGCCGCTACTAGAGACTGTACTCTCTCCATCTCTACTTTCTATGCTGCTGGTCGCAAGCAGACGAGTTGTCTCGGTCGCATCAATAGTCGCGTCCCCCGTGGGGCCCTTAACTCTCGTCATGGTCGGCGCGTTATCTTGTAGGAGCGCAGTATTCGGTTCGAGGCTGGAGTCGCAAGTAGGCGACAGTTGAGGGCAGCTAAAGTCGGCTTTATCAAGCCCAGTATCGATCAAGGTAGACGCTGGGGCATGGCCAAGCAAGACTTGGTATGGGATATTTTCAAGTTGTTGTAGTTGCGCCGAGCTACCCGAGCCCCCTTGTCTCAGAAGCAGCGAAAGTTTGGTTGTGCTCCTGTAGGATGAGACAAGAGTGACGAGGGGAAACTCGAGAACAAGCAACAAGAGGATTAATAATGGGCGAGATCCATGGGATGGGATCCATGATAAGTCGAATGGCTAATGGATGGTGTGGAGTCGGCCGGGGCATCTCGCTAAGGTACCGGTAGCTCTAACTAACCAAACCAACCATCTAGAGATGGACAACGCAGATGGGAGGAATGAATGAATGAATGCCATGGCTCCAGTTATTGAGGAACAGCAAAAATGGCATTTTAGACCACGTTTCATCTTTCTCTCGTCAGCCTGCCCTGGCTAATCGCCTTCTCTTGTCGCCATCGTCAGCTCCATCACGGCATCGTCAGGCACGCGGTTAGCAACTCTTGATGGATGAATGACGCACTCCATCCCCCCTTTGAATCATGCAGCTAAGATCTTGTCTGATAAGCTACAGCTGGGTGGGATGTGTCGGACTTTGGGGGTTCCGACACGCCGGGCTCCTCCGCAAAGTCCGCATTGAAGGGAAGAGATCAGGCATTGGGTCGGATCGGATCCGGCTAAAACGTCGCGAGAGAGGAGTGGATCATTGCTTTCTATGACAGCATTGTTTTGGGGTACTTTGGTGAAGTTGCTGATTTGACGCGGCAGCTTGAGATGATGCCTTTATGGGTAATTATTTGACAAGTTGTATCAGCATGGCGGCTGATAAATGGAAGGTGGAACGAAAGCCAATTCAAGAGTTGTAATGCTTATTCTTGGAGCTTATTTGACGACAAAGCTGGGATATATTGATTGCAGCTGGTCTTGAGCTCCGTTGTTGGCATCGAGGGCCTTGTGAAACCCCATAGAGTTGAGCGAAATGCACAAAATAAACCCAGCAATTTTTATAAGATAATACCAATAGATAGCTTACCCAATGTTGGTCTAAGTAATATATATTCTCTTCTTTTTACCTCCATCTCAGGCACCATCATCATCACCTTCCACAACATGCAAGACGGTTTAAATACGGGTCTCTACCACCACCAATAACAAGCTTGGCATTGATGACTCAGCTTTCAATGCGCGCCGCAAGGATATTTTCATGAAAGCGTGTTTCGCAGCTCGCTCAAGGCTCCATCGCATTTAACCTCACACGACGCGACAGCAAAAAACACCGCCATCATGCCCGTTGTCAAGGGAGGCGTGTGGACCAACATCGAGGATGAGATCCTCAAGGCCTCCGTGTCCAAGTATGGTCTTAACCAATGGGCACGTGTCTCGTCGCTGCTTGCGCGCAAGACGCCCAAGCAGTGCAAGGCCCGTTGGAACGAGTGGCTCGATCCCAGCATCAAGAAGATCGAATGGAGCAAAGATGAAGATGAGAAGCTGCTGCATCTCGCCAAGATTATGCCCACACAGTGGCGCACCATCGCTCCCATCGTCGGTCGAACTGCCAACCAGTGCCTCGAACGATACCAGAAGCTCCTCGATGAAGCCGAAGCGCGAGAGTCATCTAGTCTTGGGCTGATGGGCCCAGAGGGAGGCGAGACTCAAGCGCCAAGCGCCGATGATGTGCGACGACTCCGTCCCGGCGAGCTGGATCCCGACCCCGAAACGAAGCCTGCACGACCTGACACGATCGATCTCGACGAAGATGAAAAGGAGATGCTGAGCGAAGCTCGTGCTCGTTTGGCGAATACCCAGGGTAAAAAGGCCAAGAGAAAGGCGCGAGAGCGTCAGCAAGAGGAGTCTCGCCGCTTAGCAGCTTTGCAAAAGAGGCGAGAACTCAAGACGGCCGGTATCAACATCAAGGTGACGACTCGGAAGAAGGGTGAGATGGACTACAACGCCGATATCCCCTTTGAGAGGAAGGCCCTGGCTGGTTTCTACGATACGTCAGAAGAGATGGTGATGAACGAGGCCCAGCGCGCAGCTTTCGACCCCCGAAAGCAGCAGCTGGCCAACAAGCGCAAGGGCGATGACGATGACGACAAGGACAGAAAGCGGAGGAAGAACGACAAGGATGGGTCATCAGATTCATACAAAGCTGCCTTGAAGGCTGGTCAACTTCAAAAGATTCGAGAGGCTGAGCAGAGCAGCAAGCGTCGCTCGCTGGTCCTGCCGTCTCCTCAGGTCAGCGAGGGAGAGTTGGAAGACATTGTCAAGATGGGAAAGATGGGCGAGGCTGCCAACTTAAGGGCGCGGGAAAGCGAGAACGATGCGACACGAGGACTTGTCAACGCATATTCGACCCTGAACTCGAACGCTCCTATTCGAACGCCCAAAGCCCCTGAGCAAGAAGATCACATCGCCAACGAAATTCGAAATATCCGAGCGCTTAACGAAACAAAGTCAGCCCTTCTGGGCGGCGAGAATACACCTCTGCATGAAGGTGCTTCGTCGACCGGCTTTGATGGAATTGCCCCCCGAAAGCAGACAATCTCAACACCAAACCCCCTGGCTACACCTCTAAGAGGGCCCGATGGCGTCGGTGCGACGCCTCGTCGACCAGGACAGACCCCATTACGGACACCACGAGACACCCTCGCTCTCAACCAAGAGGACGGCATGTCGATGGCTTCCGCTACTCCCCGAGATATCAGGATGAGGGAAGTGACTCTGCGCAGCCAGTTGAAGTCGGGTCTCGCATCACTTCCAAAGCCCAAAGATACGGAGTGGGAGTTTGATATTCCAGACGAACAGAAGGAGGCTATGCAGGTTGATGAGCTGACGGAGGAAGATGCCGCGGAGCGAGATCGGCGGGAACAGGAGAGACGAGAAGCGGAGGAGGCTCTCGAGTTCCGAAGACGCACTCAGGTCATGCAGAAGAACTTGCCTCGACCAGTTCGTGTCAATTTCACCGACCTGGTGAAGAAGGCAAGCCGTATCACCAACGAAGCTCAGTCACTCATCGCCAAGGAGTCGGCCAATCTTATGGCCAACGATGCCATGAGATACCCCCTTCCTGGTGGCCAGGTTGACGGTGCGCCCCGAGCATTGCAACATATTGACGACGATGCCCTCGCCGAAGCTCGCCTCTTGATCATGTCGGAGACAAAGCCCCTTCCTAGCCTTGAAGATATCCAGAGTGCATTCGAAGCTCGTGCAAGTAGCTCGCTGCTCCTGGGCTTGGGATGTTACAACGACGATGAGGAAGAGCAAGGGGTGGCAATGAAGGCGGCATTCGATGTAAGTCTTTCTAACAGTTCAACTCCTAGGACATGATACTAACGTTCTGCAGTCTTTTCAAGATTCTATCATGGCATCAGCCGAGCAGGGTGCCAAGTTGGAAAAGAAGCTGTCCCTTCATCTCGGAGGTTACCAGAAGCGGCAAAAGATGCTGCGCGACAAGATGGGCGGCGCAGCAGATGCCCTAGAGAAGGCTCGGTCTGCACTGGCTGGTTTCAAGACCCTGGCCATCTCGGAGGATGTGGCTATCGAGCGACGACTGAGCGCATTGCGTGAAGAGGTTGGCTTTGTGAGTCGACGAGAGAGAGAAGCGCAGGAGGAGTACAGGAAGGCCAAGGAGGAGCTGGATGGGCTGATGACAAACGGAGTCAATGGGGTTCATTAAGGGACATTTACGGTGTATAAATAAGGGTCAATCAAGGCTGGTATCGCTTGAGTCTAATGCTAACAATCTGAACCACTCGCCGGTGGTATTTTCTACCAAACATTCTGTTTCATTCCCTCTCTGACACCTTTTAATATGTTGATTTCTTTCCAGTTCAAGGCTATCGTGTTCTGTGCTTCCTAACACCGAGACGGGGAAGCTTGATGGGGAGAACCAGCAGCACCGAGAGCAAGGCAAAGAAGGTACAGCAGACAAAGGTCAATCTCAACGCCGCCTCGTAACTCTTGACAACCTGCTCGCGATAATGGGGTTCCAGCGTCAAAACCTCCTCGACCGAAGCCCTCACACGGCGTATTACGTCTTCCCGTTCGTCACCTTGGACAAAGACGTTGAGGTAGTGCAGCAGGGCGTTTTGGACGACCAGACTACTGCTCGCAACACCAAGAACCATGCCCAGGCTACGCCACAACATGAGCGTACTTGTGACAACGGCCTGCTCAGTCTGGGCAGATGCGGCGAGGATGGCCATGAAGGTACCGGGGAACTGGAAGCCCTGGCCGATGGACGAGGGAAGCAGGATGAGGAGGTAGACGGGGGAGGGGAGGTCCCGGCGCAGGGCTGAGAGGCCGATAGTCCCGATGAGGATGCAGATGGTGCCGCTCATGACAGGCCACTTGAGGCGGCCAGTCCAGGTGACGGCAAAGCCGACAAGAGTACCCGTGAAAGAGGACGCAACGGTTGGGATGATAAGACGGAGGCCGGATGAGGTGGCGCTGGTAAGGAGAACAGCCTGGAAGTACAGGGGACTAGGGGATATTAGCAGAGACAGCCATGTATAAAGGGGCTACTAACATGTTGAACAGGATCGAGTTGGCAAGCAGCGCTGCAATGACATTGGAGAAGATGAGGTTTGCTCTGGGGGCGTGGCGGATTAGGTAGAGAGGCATAATGGGCTTGTGAACCCATGATTCTACCCAGAGGAAGGTCGGGAAGACGACGGCGAAGATGACGAGCGATGCAATGACAAAGGGATGAGACCCTGTGAAGTGTCAGTCGAGTGAATCTTGGTGGAGTTATGTAGAGTTGGTACTTACATGGCAGAACGTTGCCTCCAAGGTTCTATCATCGAATGTGTGTTAGTAGAAACTCATGTCCACGGCAAGGAGAACTCACCAATCCCAGAATCACAAACGTGATAGACGTCGTCAGGAGCAGAGATCCCTTCGCATCAAACTCCTTAAGAGCCTGCCATACACCCTTCCTCTCCCCCTCGATGCCCAGGTCATCCGGGATGGCGACCCAAGCAACGACCATGCACAGTAGCAGAGGAGGGACTTGGACGCCAAACTCCCACCGCCAGCCAAAGTAGTCGGCCATGGCACCTCCTGTTGCAGCGCCCAGAGCTGAGCCGACGCCGTAGTTCATGTTGATGTATGACTGGTAAGCACCTCGGTCTCTGAATAGCATGTTAGGAATGGAACAAGATTTGTGAATTGGGGGTTTACTCACTCGATAGGCACCAGGTCGCTCACGATGATACTGCCCAGTGTCATGACACCACCAGCACCAAGCCCACAAAACGCCCTACCAACAATAAAACTCTCAATACTCCCCGCAAGAGCACACCAAGTAGTAGCAACAGCAAAAACACCCAAACACCCGACAAACAGCGGCTTGCGACCAACAGCATCTGAGAGACGGCCCAGCAACGGCTGGAAGGCCGACGAGGTGAGTAAAAACGCAGTCGAGAGCCACGAGGCAGAGTTGGAGGCGCCAAAGTAGGACGTGATGACCGGGTGCGACGACGCCATGATTGTGCCGTCGAAGCAGGATATAAAGTAGGCTGCTAGGATCTGTGAAAAGATGAACCAGAATCTTGTTGTTGATGTGCCGTTGAGGAAGGGGGACGAGGCGGTTGTTCCATTGGTTGCGATTGATGCTACAGATCGACCTGTAATTGAGTGGCGACGATGTATTAGAGGAGATTCTTCATGAGGCACATCCTCCTCTTCCTCTTCATCCTCCTCATCATCCGTGTAAAACGCCTCCCCATCTTCACGATGAATTACAGGAGGGTTAGGCCGTAACATAGCACTCTCCATAGACTCTGGCTGTAGAAAATGACCTCCCGTGGTCAACGACCTCGAAAGAGCCTGAAATTCGCTTGGATCAACAACCTCGTCGTCTTGGTCATCCTCGTCGCTGTTGGTCCGGCGCGGGGGGACCGGCACCGGAACGGGGAGGCGGCCCGCATCCGATAGGGGAGCCGTGCCCGGGACGGAGGAGGTCTTGTGAGACGGACTCATTTGATAAGACCACGTGCAATTGCGTAATCGAATTAGTTTAAAAACAAGCACAGAAAAAAAGAAGGAGAGAAAAGAGTAAGAAGGAAGGAAATGAAAAGAAAACAGGTTTAGTAAGGGTGTTGGGTGCTTGGGTGGAGTCACTCGCCGTTGTCGTGATCGCAGACTTTTCCCGGGGTGTGGGAGAGAGGGAGGCTTGCACTTCGCACTTGCAGGCAACACCCGCACTTGCAGCTTTAGATTTAGCCCCGCAAAGCCCACGGCGGGTTCGGCGCGACCATCGGGGACGGGGGCTTATAAGCGTTCAGGGATTAGCAAAAAACCTGCCGTGTCTGAGGTGACTCTACCACCTCGAGTAGCTTCGGAGCTGGTGGTGTATAAGTCTGACTGTGCTAGCTATTGATAGCCTTTCAAAGACATTTGACAGTTGAACTAGTGAAGAGTTAGTTCAAGCCTCTTGAAGACATAACTTGGATAAGCCTCGACTCGCGAGAATCGACCGTCTTTTGTTTCTATGAGCGAGCAATTAACAAATACAACAACCAGAAAGAGAATGCTTGCCTCTTCCTCTTGTCTCTTCCCCCCTCCTCCTTTCCCCCCTCCATGTCTCACAATCACACCCACGTTATCATAAAAAAAGAGAAAGGACCCCCATGTGGGATGGATGGATGCTTCATGGCGATCATGTGCCCCCCTTGTTAATTACAGTACCGGAGCAGACCGGCTGCCCCCCCTCAAACCAACCCAAACCGAACCTGTTCGTTGCTCCATGTGTATGCAATGGATATGTAACCCAAGAATCCCAACCAACCTCCTTTCTACTTGTCTATCTTCTTGCTCAACGACGCTGCCGCCACGAGAATACCGGCTCCTGTAACACCGCCGTCGTGACACGGGCTTAGTACCACTCGAACCGTCTTCTGCCCGTTGAACCGTTTCCTCACCAGCTGGTCCAGAAACTCCTGGCAGTCCTCGAGGTAGTCTTGAAAGTGCACGATGCATCCGCCCGTGTACCCGACTCCAAGTTCGTGATCCTGCTGCAGGATATCGGATCCCTCTGCTGGAACTTCCCCCGCCAGCGTAAGCAACGCCAACGTCGCGGCCGCCACTATGCCGGCTGCGCGGACTTCTATGGCCTTGGCGATCTGGTAGAGTGCGCTGGCCAGCTCTTCGGTCCACGTGAATGGCGGCGACCCCGATGACTCAGGGAATTCCTCCCGCAGGCCAGCGAGCAGGACCGATGGCCGGAGCGGCTTGAAGTGACTCAGGAACGTGGTTGTGAGACCGTGCCGCCGCAGCAGCTTCACGGGCAGCGTCTCCGGCGCGATGCCTAGGTGCTTCGTCATGTAGTCGAGCAGCATGATGCGCCCGAGCTCGCCCAAGTACCTCCCCGCCGTCATGTACTCGAGCGGCTGGAACCCGGGCAGCTCGTTCTCCGAGTCGAGCACCTTGTCCCATGCGCTCACCAAGCCCACCTCGTGAAGCGGAGGCGCCGTCCCGTTGATGCTCCACTCGGTGTTGATGGCGATCTTGACGTCCTCTGCTCGCTCCTCCGGCCGGGTCACAACGCTTCGCGGGCGTTTGCTAGGATGCAGTTGGCTCACCTTCAGCGGGATGGTGGCGTTGCAGCCCGTTCCGAGGATCAGACCCATCGAGGCTCTTCGGTTCACAGCCTCGTCAAAGTTGAAGATGAACGAGACAAGTGTTGACACTGAATCGTTGGCGATAGCCTCCACGCGGATGGGCGGCAGCTCCGGAGGTTTGGCACGGTTATATCCGTCGGTGAGGCGATCACCAAGGTCCAAGTCAGCAGAGATGGCGAACCCCTTGCCCATGGACATGAGGGTGGCCTCGGACAGAGAGTGCTGCACCATGGGGAAGCTAAACGTCACACCCAGCGGCATGGCCTGGTCGAGCGGCAGACGCAACGTCTTACAGCCATCGTGGACCACCTCGGCGATGCACTTGCCAATCCAGAGGAAGAGGCTGTCGGGGTTCTCGTTCTTGAGGTGCTCGTCGATGGGCCACGACCGTTCCAGCAGACGCTTCACATATCTGTGCGATCCGGTGTGAGTGTCTGATCCATTGACGGCATGACCGTCTGTGTTGTCTGACGAGGACGTCCCGAGCTCGACGAAGCCAACTCTCAAATTTGTGCCTCCTCTATTTCCAGGTTAGCCGTAAGCACAAGTAACCACATCTCTCATCTCAGTCACTGACATGTCTATGGCTAGGTGGCTAGTGACATTCTACGTCAGCCAAGAGTCCGGTTCATACAAAAAGACTGCCAGAGAAACATCAGAAGCTCTCACCATCCTTGGCTCCTCTCAGCCTCTGGCCGTAGAATGGCATCCGAAATGGGGGTAGGCAGAAACTGGTTCTGCGAATCTGACGCAAGCTTCTCAAAGGCCACCAGAAAACGTTGGGACAGCGAATGGATCTTGTCAATGTCCACCGAGAGAGGTTCCAGAAAGTCCTCGATGGACGATGTTTTCGCGGGTGCCATGGCGAAGGCGGCGCAGTCGACGCTGAGGTGAGCTTTTGAAACGGGTGACTTGTGCGGCTCCAACTCTAGGGCATCGTCACGATGACAGGTTTCTTCTTTTTTGTGTTGAGGCTTGAAATATCAGGCTGAGGCGGTCAGCAAGTTTGATCTAGCGGCGTTGGAGGCGTTGTAGTTGATTTCAATGTCAGATTCGAATGTAGATCAGGGGCCCCTTCTTATAGGCAGAGCCGTAAGTCTGGGTCAACCTTGAAGGGTGGTCAAGATAAGCAGTGGGAGGATGTTGAATGTGTGAATCAGATCAGTTCGTCTTCACGACAACGTCTGAAGTGAGAGCAGGCCGTGACTTATAAAGGAAACGCACTGACAGCAAATCATTCACCGTCAATAAAGAAGAACCGTCAGCGATGAGCAAGGTCCCGGTAATGGATCGGTACGGTCTTATTATGGATTTTGCAAGGACGGAGGGCGCAATCTTTAATCTTTTGTTCCCTTCCGTCAATCAATCGACGCAGCTGGAGCCGCGAATGCACGCAATGTCCAAACGGATCGCTGCGGGGTTCGCAGGCTGTGCCCCGCCGCAGCGCCAGCGAACGGCGCCCTGAAACGTGGTGACTGCAGAAGGGGTCCCATCGGACCTTACAGCGCATCTACAGGGGAGTTGCCCAGCGGGGAATCAAGCGCGGGCCGAAAGAGAGTGGAGAGAGGTACAGTCATTCAGTCAGGTCAAGGCATCAGTGAGTCTGTATGTGACGCGAGAGAGTAATATCAAAGGTTAATACGAGAGAGGATTCAGAGACGTAGTATTCCAATTAGGGCCAGCTGTTCACTGCTCATGCCAAGAATATTTGGCTTCGTGTTTGGTATGGAACGTACGTTGGCATCCTTCGCTCGGATAAACAATCCTGCGCATGTGATGCCTTACACCTGCTGTCATAACGACATCCATACCTCCACCTCCACTCCTCCCCGGCCCTCTCCACCAAGAGAGTCGCAATAACCCGTCACCATCTATCTATCTAGTCGCAATGGATGAGAAAAGAGCCTCGCAACGAGCCATGTCCCCAGTTCGCTCCGTCCGCCGTAATCGGCCTGCCGTCATCATATTCTTCGTCATAGCATCTCTATACACTTTCTGGCTATGGCACCCCTTCTCGCCCGTTGGCCTCAACCTCCCGAATGACGTCTCGCAGCCTGTCGATGTCAGCGTAGCCGACACTATCCATACCACCGATAGACTCGTCCCTCTCGAGGCGCATATTATCAGCAAATGCCCAGATACAAGGGTAAAAGCTTCCGTATTGTCGCGACAACTCAGACCAAGTACTCATTGCGCGTTAGGACGCCCTCCGATTGTTAATCCTTCCCGTCATGCAGCGCGTCCATGACAAGGTCAACTTTACTCTATCGTACATCGGCCGGTATGTCTATCCGTCGCAGCGTCTACCCCTGAGTTGCGACACGCGCTGACACGTCCTTCTATCCTCAGACCAACCGCCAACGACGGCGTCGACTGCATGCACGGCCCCTCAGAATGCATGGGCAACATCATCGAACTCTGTGCCCGCGAGCTCTACCCCGATCCCAAGATCAATCTCGGTTTCATCATGTGCTTGACCCGAGACTACGAGAACATCCCCGATCGTTCCCTCATCGAGGACTGCGCCCTTGAGCACGCCATCGACTTCCAAAAACTAAATGACTGCGCCGTCAAGGAAGACGGTGCTCACGGCTTGGACCTGCTGCGCACCAGCATCCAAAGAACCGCAGATGTAGGTTGCCGCGCAAGTTAAAGACACAAAACAAATGCTAAATTCATCGCTCTCCAAGGCCGGCGTCACCAAGAGCTGCACCATCCGCCTCGACGGCCAAATCTACTGCATCCGAGACGGTGGCGAGTGGAGCGACTGCCCCACCGGTCCCGGCGTCAACGACCTCATCCTTGCGATCGAGAAGCTCCGTCGCCAGTCTTGAGCGGTCCGAGGACGTCGGTCCATAACTCACTCGCCTCTCCTATTGTATAGCTCATCGCGATCGAGTCCATACCCCTCTCGTCATCGCCCCCCATGGCTGAGAGGGTCTCTATAATGCTGTCCAGCCCGACCGCCTTGCCCGTCGCCTGCGTCGCCCCGGCCTCGAGCGCAACGTGAACGACATGGATGTGAAAGTGGTAGTAGGTGGGCTGGTAGTGCACGTACATCTTGAGCTGGTCGGACTCGATGGACGGGTACGTTGCCACGGTCGCGGCGAGGAGCCTTTCCTTCATGTCCTTCAGCCAGGGAATGTGCTTCTTGTGGAGGTCCCGCAGCGACCAGATATCCCGCCGCTCAACAAGCACCAGCAGGTGCAGCGCGTCGAGCGTCTTGCGATCCCAGTTCAGGTCGGGCAGCATGAGAAAGCCCAGGTCGCCGGCCTCGCCCAGCTTGGTCCTGTAGATAACGTCTTCGACCTCCTTACGTCCTTCGATAATGTTGAATACCCAATTGAGTCGCCCTTGTCCCCGCTTCCTCTCCATGTAAGGTCGGACATGGTCCCTGTAGATTTCTGGCGTCTCGTTCACGAACCGAACCGTTTGCTTGGTGTACTTGTCCACGTGTGTCTGGGTGCAAGGGTAGATGAGGTTGATCTTGAGGTCGGCAAAGAATTCGGCGTCGTCGGGTTTGCTCTTCTCGGCACCGCTGCGCGCCATGTACCAGTGGTAAATGTCGTTTGCGCCAAGATTCTGCACCCGTGCGAGAAGGGCGGGAACGTCGGTGAGGTAGGCCTCCGATGAGGGGAAGGGAGCGCGCTCGAGGATTAGGAGGGCGGGTTTGTCGTCGATGGATCCGTAGAGAGAAATGCGACGGCCGGCTTGATCTTTTTACCGTGTCAGTGAGGAAATGTTTGACGGCAAGCATGCGATCTTCTGTTGGCATACCTTGGTTGAGCACACGAGTGAGCTTGAATCTGGGGACCAAGGCCTCCGCATTTGCCTTGGTCTCGGCCGTGGCCTCTGGATTGTTATTTGTCTGAGTCATGATCGGAGATTTCTAAAGATTTGCCAGCCTTTGGATCCTGGAGCAAGGTTGTGTGGAGGTTGTATAAAGTAGAAAGTAAATGGGAACTGCCCCTCTTCAGGTTTGCAAGAAAGAATGGAGACTCCCCGCGGTGGGGCTGCCCATTCATTGTCTCATGTTCCAGCTCCACCTCAACTCCCAGATCCAGATCGAGAGCAAGATTATCAGATAGGATAGATCTAAGACAGCCAGGGGAACACAAGGGCTTGTGTAACTTGCGACTGGAATTTAAATATTCTGGATTGATCAATCATCGACGTCACTGGTCATGGTCATCAAAAGGACAAGCTGCTCTAAACTCGTAGTAATTTTCGCTAAACTAAATCGTCAGGCCTCATAGAGATCCTGGTGCTGAAGAGCTCTATAGTAGTTAGTACTCAATGTTTATCAAACATCATCGTGAGAAGCCTTAAAACGTAATGAATGTGGTGGTTGACTTTCAACCTCGCGTCTCAGCCCGCTCCCTCATCTTCATCCTCATCTTCATCCCAATTGCCTTGCCGCCTTGTTCTCCTTGGCCACTCATACGGGCTAAAACCCTTTCTTTGCCCGATTACACCATTATCTGGCCCACAACCGCCCGCGGCATCGCGATAAAGAAAATCGTTGGTGGTTCGCACCGGGTATATAAATCAGTTTAAGAATTGAAGCCGGGACAAGAGTCCCAAAGGTTGGTTGGTAGAAGAGTCGAATGATGAAGAGTTGGGGTGTTGTGGCGCGAATGGTAGCCAGAGGGTTTCCATGGACAAAAAGGTATTGAGAATGTCGATGATACGGCGCAATATCCTTCCCAAGAACCCGAGGCTATGAAAAGCCAATCAAAAACGCCTAAAAGCAAAACGCCATAACCAATGCGCCGACAACATGTGCCTCCCGGGGGCCGTATTCAAGAGTAAAGACGTCGTGACTGTATTGATCATGAGAGTGGCGAGTGAGTATTGAAACCATTCGATCCAGATTCCGTGGAACCGTCACCCTCGATTGTCTTCCTCCAGTGCTCGGGCAGGCAGACGCACACCAAGGGGAATGCCTTGATTTCGCCTTCTGCCGGTGAGCTGTCACGGCGCCCCGACGTGTTGGACACTCCGCTATCTCGCTGGGCCTGTCGTCGCGCTTCCCATTCATCCGCCCGCTCGTTGAGCATCACACCCGTCGCCCAGCCATCATCCCATATTCCAACAACCTTGAGCATGTCGCCTCGATCCAGGGAAAACTCGTCTGTGGCACGAGGCTGGTACGCCCAGAGAACCGCAACCCGGTCGCCAGGGTGGACGTCGTCCTGGGAGTAGTAGTCCTTGAAAAATGGCAGCTGTTCTGACTGTTGGCTAGTCATGGCCTGTGGTGATGAGAATCCCCCAGCACTAGTCGGGGACTGTGGTACCGAGCTCCCAAGCGCCGAGCTGCTTGAGAGCGAGCCGTTGCGCCTGGGCTTAGCAGGCGGTGGTCGAAGAATTCCGGCACGGATGTCTGAAGCAGGGCTGTCACCAAAGCCGTCAGACGCAGATGAAGAGTTGTCGGCACCCCTTCGTCGATAGCCTGCTGCGCCTCCAATGTTCGACGAGTCGTCACGGTGGTGTGAGGGAGAGTCGCCAGAATGTCCTTCCAGAGCAGACATACGTGCTATGCGGCCACCCGGAAGGACCTCGTAGCCCTGGGGAGCAGCAGAGTGTGTTGCTGTCGGCGGTGCTGTCTGTGTCATAGTCCCACCCTGTCTTGCGGGCGAAGGTTGGTTGAAAATGCTGCCCTTGGGGCTGCTCGGTCTGCGTCGCCTCCTGAGACAGAAGAAAAGACCCAGAGCGAGCAGTGCAATACCCGCCAGAACGCCGATAACAATGCCAGCGATGGCTCCACCGCTCAAGCCGCCATCATCGTCGTCGTCGGTCTTTTCGTCATCCTTGCTGTTGTCGTTGCCAGCGGCAGTCGTACTGGTTGATGTAGCCGATGGCTGTGTTCGGGAAAAGGTCAGAGTAGCAGTGAGAGCTGGCAGTTTGACGTCCTTGCAACGCTCCTCGGCGTTTGAGTTGTAGCAGCAGGTGTCAGTCGAATTAAGACCTCCTGAGCCGCAATAGGAACAGAGTCCCACGGTGCTGTTGCCATAACCGCAGTTTTGAGATTCGTTTTCGATGCCCGAAATGCACATCGAACTATCGAGTGAGCCATTAGGAAGGGCACAGTTAGTGAAGTCAGCTCTGATCAGCTTAAGCAGGTCAGTCGACGGGTTGGAGCATAGATCGTCATCTGATGTCACATATGCCTCGCTTTGGGCAAATTCCGCGCAGCTATCTGCGCAAAGGGGTCGGGACTGGTCATCAGTAAGACCGCAGGGACCGATAGAGTTTTGGACAATAGCATTGCACAATACTGTTGTCGTGAAGCGCGCGTACATGTCGCTAGGGTCCTGAAGGTCGACATTGCCACAACCAAACAGGGATTGATATCTATGCGGTTTATAAGTAAGTTTTCACCATAACCAACTAGGCAAAAAACTTACTTTCCCTGCACATAGGCAGTTTTAACGTAGCTCGACATCTGGTTGTCGAAAGACGCTCTATCTGACACATATTGCAGAAAGGGGCTAAATGCGAATTAGTCAAGCTTGACTGTCAAGGCGAACAAAGGACTCACAAATACTCAATCAGTGTTGCGTTGGTGGAGATCGACGCAGACTCAAACGCCGGGCAAGCTTTTGAGTCTTTGAGAGAAATACAATCCTGGGCTGAGACCACCACAGGGGCGGTGGACAGCAAGGCAAGGGCAACATTCTTCATGCCGAAAGGCCTCCGAGGTGATTTGCGAACCCGTGATGGGGTCGCAAGACGATTGGGTGTGTCCATCTGAAGCGTTGACAGTGATTCGTCCAAGTTGAGCAGGCTGATGCGGAAATCGGTGAGATCGCGTGAGTCTTGGCGGCACCTAGATCATGATCGTCTGGGAAGAATCTCAGAATGAATACGGTCCACAGAGGTTGTCGTCGAAGAGGTTTCGAGGTCAGGTCGGAGTCGGCCTTTGTCGTAAAAGAAGGCTACCAACAGAGAAATGTTGGGTCGGAGTCGTAACCAAAAACTGCTCTCCTGAGCAAACGAGTGATTGGGAGATTAGCGTAGGTCGAAACTCGAAAAACGTCGGCACGATGTATTTGCTGTTCGTGATGGACGGTGAAAAAAAACGATCGATTGTAGTTGGTCAAGGTTGGATTAGATTAAGATTAAAATCCCGCGAGGGAAGAAGAGAGAATGTCGTGAAGAGCGAAGTAAAGGAAGGTGTACTCGAGGGTCGGCCCCTTTGGAGGAAGACGAGCTTCTCAGCTCGTTCCTTTCGATTGTCGTCGGGCAGAGAATTCGTGCGTGCAGTTGAGAGGAGCCAGGCGACGAGACGCACGCTGACCGGGCACGGATGGGGGAAGGGGAGAAAAGAGGAAGAAACGAGACAAGAGAGGAGGTCCCAGAGAAACCCAGAACAGCGGACGAAGCGCGCACCAGGTGGTGGTGAGAATGGCGCAGTCCGGTTCGTCAGACCAGAGCCGACCAGGATATTAGGGGGGTTAGGGCACTGGGAACTGCCCAAGAGATCGTCCAGGTCCAGGCTCAGGCTTCGTAGGAAACGCGCACCAGGAGAGAGAAGAGAGAAACGCGTGCAGGTCAGGGATGAGGGAAGAGTGAAGGACCTGAGGATGGCCAGAGTGGGCAAAGGTGGTGCCGCCGTCTGGTGTTTGGACCCCATGCTCGCCATCCCAAAGATGACCGCACCGAGAGGGAAATGGCGATGGCCAGGGTGAGCCGACCCGCCCTATACCACAAGAGGCATAGTCCAGGGCCGGGTTGGCGACAACGGCTCTGACAAGAGGTACCTCTCTCACCTTGATCGTATGTGACAGGTACCTGTCCTCTCACCGGGCGCCTGGTCTTCCTTTCTGGACGGTAATTTTGGGGAACAGGGGGTGAGGCGGGTGCTGGCCGGGGGTACCCATGTCCCCTTAGCTGCTAGCGCCAAGATGTCCCCTCCTCCACTCAAGCAACGTCTCTCGTCACCACCACGGACCACTCTAGGAAGCACTATTTTCATTAATAGGCGCCCCCACTACGAACAAAGCTGAACCAGTGCCGTCAACACCACGCTTGCGAGTCGTCGTCCGTCCCGTCTCTTTCTGTCAGGCCGTCTCTGTCTCTGGCTTGATCAATTTATCAATCTGGACCAACACATGCCACAATGTCGGCACACGCAAACAAGTCGCACAAGGTGACACGCGCTGTCGATGACGAGAATGGAGATAGCGCTTGACCATATCCATCCTCTTCCAAGACCTCGAAAACTGCAAGTCATCATCTTCTTATCCTACCCCTCACATGGATCGGATCTCGACCCAGTTTGTCTCGCGACTCAGGTCGATTGTTTCTCTCGCCAACGTAACCGACTCCAATCGTGTCGGTTCCCACGTGCACTAGAGTCAAAGTCCTCCGAGACTCTGATCCAGTCACAACTCGAGAAGCTGATGCAGGCTCCGTTTGATTGCCCACTTGAATGAACCTCCTTGCCTTCAGTCTTGACTCTGATGCAAAACCGCATAAAAAAGAAAGCAGGTTTTCACAGCATTGTGTTCTGGCCCGGTTGGTCAAACTTTTGTTAGTGTCTGCACCGTCATCTCGATTGTCTTATCGGAGCCTCCTCTTCGAGTCAGTCACTGCGGCTCACGAATCGCTGCTATTGTTGGTCGCAAAGTCAACAGTTGTTGACAATTGGTTCATTGGAAACCATACAACTACTGATATGCACAAGCAGAAACACAAACACGCAAACATCAAAGAATTATACAAAATGGATGTGCAGACGCGGATGCTACCCTCCCATGTCGTATTGTGCAGCCACCAGAATTTGGCTGAAGATGCGAACTATCAATTGCGACTGGCCGATGAGACACAGCCGAGCCCCAGCTCAAATTTCACTTCGTCGTCAACTCTCCAACGCCTCATCTCCCCATGACTTTCCTCGACAACAAAGACATACACTTTCTTCTTTCAACTCGTATCGTGTGACTTACTTTTACTTTCTCAAGGCGGGGAAACAAACAGCTGTGCCTTTCAATTGCAGAATGTCCCTCGTGTTGCTCGAATTGGCAACTCGGCAGCGACGTTTCCATGTCACCGCCACGCCGCGCAGCGTAACATTGCAACCCCAGCCAAGCTCGACAAACCCTCGCGCGTTTCGTCAGGAACCTGATCATGCTTCTTTCTCCTTGCTCTTGCATGTTCTAGCGGAGAAACGTTTGTGTGCCGTCTCATTGGCAGCAGGCTGATGCTGAGACTGTGCACGCCCTGCATCACGATCGTGGAGTGCATATTCACAACTCGTCGAATGCAGATGTAGGGCATTGTCAACAATCGGCGGAAACCCACACACACAATCGAGAGCAACAAATAGGATAGTAGCACGGAAAGCTTCCACTGGTAACGCCTCGCCGTTGCTTGCCCAGTCTCGTGCCATCTGAAGACGCACAGAAGCAACGGTGTTCAGGTACAAACACAAGATGCCACAGAAAGAAACATCAACAATCCCACGCTGGCTCAGCATTAAACCTTCACAATTACTTCAGAGGCTAGAATTAGATTAGCCAACACCCACGACGTCGAGAGCCCAAGATCAGCAAGGCACAAGCTCGGGTTCCTGCATGTGTAATTTCCCAGCCTCCCAGGGTCCCCCTGCTCGCTCCGGAAGCGCGTTTCACTTGGGCCAGGGCACACTGTGCGGTTCGTCAACGGACGGCACACGAACGGTGGGATTTTGTCCGGTGCCGGGATGCGACGGTAATATCAGGAGCGGCGTTCCGTCCAGGCAGGTCGAGGACGCGGAGGTTTCGGGAGCTGGGCGGATGAGGGCTGGTTCCGGCTGACTAGCAGGGGCAGTGATGTGAGACAATTCAGCGAAGTCGCAGGTCTTTCCTTGCACAATCATCGCCTGCTCATTGTTTCTTCTTGGTCGGTTGCTAATTGTAGATATGAGTACCGAGAGAGACCATGGTCGGCACTCAGTGGGGCCGAACTCGGTCGACCTCCCGTGATGCTCATTGAGAATCGTCTGGGTGAAGAAATCAGGTAAACATTTTAGAGGTTCAGACGCATAGAGGACGATGTCTTTATTGTCCTCCCAAGGTTACAAGGGCAGGTTAATACCTTGTCCTCGACGCCTTGGCCGTGTAGCCCCCATCCAGCTCAAGAACGTAGTTGTCCAGTACTGGCTCGCAGCGCTTCGTCTACGAGGATGGGACTAATATCAATGCCTAGAAAAATACATTTGTTCGTCGAGAAACTCTTTGGTCGTGCTCATGTTTAAGGCCTTTCTGAATAGTAGACGGCGGAGTAACGCCGTTGATTTCACGACCACCCTATAGATGTCGGCAGTTTTGAAGTGCAACTCTGTCAATGTCAACCTCAGTGACGTCAGAAATGTAAGCTGTTCATGTTTGAAGTCATGATAGTATAAAAATGTCTCTTTCCATTGAATGGGTTTGATTAATCTTTCAATGTCATCGTAAAGCACGGGCATCCAAACGCTCATCGAGGTGTCAATTGAGCTTCAGTCTCTCAGCAACTCAATTTGTCAGCCAAAACGGCGGTGATTCCAATGTGGGAAGGGCTACCCTATCACGCAATCCCAGCTACAGAATAACGGGCAAACTCGCATGCAAGCCAGCAAATAGTAGACCATTGTTAATTGTAGAAGCCTGAATATAGCGCAGTGTATTGCTAAGCCGAACGGAAATGCGGAATGGGATGCCCCTCGTCAAGTGTCGGCTTTTTCAGCCACTTTAAGGTCTAAACTATTTTTCTATCAACTCTCAACAACACCAACATCAACACAACAACTAGGACAGAAACCAAAATGACAATTTCAAAGACGACAAAGCTATTTACGCCTATCAAGGTTGGTGCTGTTAACTTGCAGCACCGAGTTGTTCTGGCGCCTTTGACACGAAGGCGTGCGGATGCTGCAACGGCTGTACCAGCAGAATGGGCGACTGAGTACTACGCCCAGCGATCTACACGTAAGTTGCAACCAGATAATGCGAATATGATACGTTGATGTTCTCGTGATGTTAACCGTTGGGCTTCGATAGCTGGCGGGTTGCTTGTCTCTGAAGGGACCTTTATCGCTGAAGAAGCGGGGGGCCTTACCCATGTCCCAGGTAATGTCTCTGGTATATTCTTGCTGTCCTATGGCTTAACGAGTGACAGGAATCTACACCAAGGAGCAGATAGCAGCCTGGAAAGATATCACAGACGCAGTTCATGCCAAGGGAGGCATCATCTTTTGTCAAATCTGGGCTCTCGGGTATTTCACTCACCATCCTTGACATCCCTCAAGTCGGAGGAAGTAACTGGTTTGATAGACGAGCTGCGAAGCCAAATGTTGTACCGACTGTTTGGAGCGCTGGTTCAAAGCCCTTTATTCCGGAGGGCGCTGCGTCAAGTGACCCGCCTCCCAACTTCAAGGTCCTGAGCGAGTCTGATATCGATCGATTTGTTGAGCACTATCGGCAGGCGGCCCTCAATGCAGTCGAGGCTGGCTTTGACGGAGTAGAGATCCATGGTGCTAACGGATATGTGAGTGCCAACTGCCACCTGAAGGAGTTATGAAGATGGATAGGTCGACTAACACGGGATGTGACACAAAGCTCGTTGACCAGTTTGTAAGTAATCCCTTGTCCTTTTAACACAACAGGCCTAATACTCCACAGCTTCAGTCAAACACCAATGACCGCACAGATTCATACGGAGGCAGCATCGAGAACCGACTTCGCTTCCCATTGAGGGTCCTCAATGCCGTCAGTGATGCTATCGGCCCCGAACGTGTCGGCATTCGAATGTCGCCCTTCTCCCGCTTCCAGGGTATGCGTGAGGCCGACCCCCTGGCTCTCTTCGTCCCTTGGGCCAAGGCTATCGTCAAAGCTCAGCCATCTCTGGCATTTGTCCATGCCGTGGAGCCACGAGCAGACGGATCGCAGGATACACCTGAGCACCTGCGAAAGGCAGAGGACACACTGGCACCTATCCGGGAGGTTCTTAACAGTGCCGGAATCAAGCTCATTGTTGCTGGAGGATTCCTGCCCGAGACTGCCATCAAGCATGCAAGCGAGACTGACGATCTCGTGGCCTTTGGGAGATACTTTATTCGTATGTTCCCGTTGTGGTTGCTGGTGTATTTCGGAACTGACTCTGGAACAGCGAACCCCGATCTCCCAGCACGAATTGAGAATGGCTGGCCACTTACAAAGTATGACCGGTCGCTCTTTTACACCCAAAATGAAGTGGGGTACACCGAGTAAGTGGTACGGTTTGTTGATTTGACTGGTCTCTGACTATAATTGGCAGTTATCCCCCGTATAACGACAATGAATCTAGACTTTGATTGAACTGGCTTACCTATCGTACTTACCTAAACAAAGATGAAATAGAACCTAGAATTAGACCTGTTCTATCAAATGCTATTATGAAATGAGCAAATCCTCTTCCATAGAGCCAATCTTGTACCTGATTGATCACCGCCTTGCTTGTCACTGCCTGCCAGTGGCCGACAGCTGCACAGCAACCTCCTTCCCCCAAAATCTCACCGAGACTTCTCTGGAGTAGGCGCGAGAAGCTCTCTTGCCTCTTCAGACGACACAAATATCGTCTGTCCTCGATATTCACTTCTCATCTTCGCCTCACCAACATCACCGCCATCTTGGCCCTCCCTGCCCATTCCTCGCTGCTCATATCTCCATCACCCGGCTCACAAGTCACTTCAGTCGAAGGACCCCCCAGCTTGTTTCCTTCCCTCCTATCGAAGCAGCCATGTCCTTCGTTAAGGAAGCTATTCGAGACCTCTGTGCCAAAGCCCAGGATGTGTTTTCCCGCTCCGAGAGAGCCTGGCTCGCTGCGCGCGAGGCGTGGAACGAGGATCCCGATACACAGGCACAGAACGACGGCACAATCCTGACTGAACCCCAAGAGACTCCAGAATCGGCAGGCACGCACATAGGCAGGAAGAACAAGAACAAGGTAGAAAAGGCAGAAAAGGGAATGGGCAAGAAGATGCGAGTTGGGTCATCTGCCGACATTTTCATCAAACCACCGGAAAAGGCACTCGAGCGGGCACTTCTGTCGGACGGCGTACTGAGTGATGCCTCGCGCTTGGTTCTCTGGACTGATGCTTCAGAAAAGTGTAGCCCTAGCCGCGCCCCAAGTCCAGCAGGCATAGCTGTGGTATTCCGACACAAGTTTCACTGGGTACGAATTACGGCACGGTTGAACCATTTCAACAGCACCACCATTGCAGAGACTCAGGCCATTGCATATGCCCTTGACTATGCAGTGCAGCAGTCTGCACGACCAGGCATTCCCTTGCGCCAAGTCGAGATCTTCAGTGACAGTCAGAGCGCGCTGATGAACTTGGTCAGAACAACCCCCCCAAAGCTCAAGCGCAAGACCCGCGAGGGGGCGATCGAGCTCAACAAAGCATTAATCGAGTCAGCCAAGAAGGCAATAGATGCGCTGGATGCCGCTAGTATCGGTCTGGAGTTGCACTGGGTCCCGCGAGGCAAAGCCAAGGGGAACAAAGTTGCAGATGAGGGATCACGGCTTGCAAGACTGGCAATGACAGACCTGGTATCGCCCGATCACGTCATGATCGAAGTTATCCCGAATCTAGATGACAAGGAAGTTTTCCAGGTGCCTGTAGAAGAGACACTTGCGTAAGTTTCTTGATATCGTTTGCTTTTGCAAATGCGCTGACAAGAGTGATTGTATAGGTGTGCAACAGCGACATCTGCTCATCGCCGATTCATGGCAGAAGGAGTCGCAAAGATGTTTACGTCGCAAGTCGAACCGCCGCCAATCAAACCACTATCCGGCAAACCGGCTTCGATCGAATCACCCGCTGCAGCACACTCCCTCATCCCCGACGTGGCGCTTTACCCGGTTGACCTGTTGGGGATGAAGCCTGTGTCTGAGAATCAGCCAATGCCTGAGATTCAACATCCAGCTGAGCCTAAGCCCGAGCTTGAACGAGAACCCGAAAAGCAAGCAACATCGCGAGTCGGGCTTAACCTGCCACGACCCGAAGTGGCATTTGTCAGAGATGTACATGTCCCAGACGGTTGGGCCGCCCCTCAATCCCCTCGCAGCGATAGGGCTGAGGAGGGATGGCCCGATGTCCGAGATGCATCTCGCTCTTGAGTCGTATCCATGAGCAAAGGGCGGCAAACGACAAAGCTCCGCGCATCAAAGGGACGGACGCACTGGCCGCTTTCGCCTCGTGGACCCAGCACGCGAGGAAGCTTGGCCATTCTTGCGCACATGGTCGCTAGAAATAAGATTTATCTAGGTAGCTAGCTACGGGGTCGTCAAAAAACTTGAGACACCAAATCAACTCTCTCTAGATACCAGGGTGAAAGGGAACTAAACCTAACCCCGAAAAATATAAGAAAAAGAGAGTAAATAGTTTAACAATATTAGAAAAGATTTATATAATTTTTAAGAAGATTTAAGATAATAAAATACTCTCAATTTAGCTATAAAGTTGGTAAATTTTATGAGCTAAGCTAAGGATGAGTGCTTTGGTGTCTTGGGTTTTTTTATGACCCCGTGCCAGCTAATCAACGAATTCCGTTCCAACAAAAGCGCGGGCTGACTTCGCCCTCGCGCCGACATTAAGCTCCGACATGCCGACATTGAAACAAATCTTTTGCCTAAAACGGAAAACAATCTAGACCCCCGGGCGTAGATCTGCCGTCTTGCCGCTCTTTCGCGATCCCGACGACCGATCCGCCGTGTGATTCTCAGGCACATCGCCGACTTGGAAGGGATGCGGGCGTCATCAAAATGAAATATATACACTCGCATGCCCTGGTCGTGACGGAAATGCCTTTTCCTCATTTTCACGCCAAGTTCGGCCTCATCCAGCTGTGACACGCCTCACAACGAACTCAATCGCTGTCCCCGGAATCGACTACACACCCTATCCAACCGTTCTTGGCGTCGACTCGACCTTTTTGAATCGATTATACCAGAACACGCCTAGGAAAGATCGAAAGAATTTACGTGAAAATTGGCTACCGGGCGATAATCTCACAATGTCTTCACAACAAAGTCAAGGCCAAAGCGGCGGGATGCCTCCTCAATCTGTGAGCTCTTTCACCCCTTCTAGTCAAAGATATGACTTCTAGGACTAACATGGTTGCCAGGGACCTCCATATCTCCCAACGACAGCAGGCCTTGGTGGAAGGCCTACCCCATCAGTCGATGATCCTATCAGCGGCGTCTTACTGGGCTTGTTCGTGACCGGTGCCGCCCTCAACATGACCATCTTCCAGCTGAACAGGCGTCGCTCGCACAAATTCATCCTCTCGGCCCTTCTGTTCGGTTTCTGTATGGCCCGAATCATTGCCAACGTCCTGCGCATCGTGTGGGCTGCATACCCGACCAACGCCCGAATCGCCATCGCAGCCCAGGTCTTTGCTAACGCCGGTGTCATTCTGCTATTCGTCGTCAACTTGATCTTTGCCCAGCGCATCCTCCGGTCCTATCACCCGCATATTGGTTGGAGCAAGCCCGGCACATTCATCTTCCGTTTCTTCTTTTTCAGCATCGGTGCCATGCTCGTCATGCTGATCGTCGCCGTCGTCTACAACTTTTACACCATCGACCCCCACACCAAGCACCAGCTCCGCGATGTCCAACTCACTGCCATTACTTATCTCGCCATTTTGGCCTTCCTTCCTTTGCCGATTATCGCAATTTGCCTCATTCTTCCACGGAAGGCTCCTATGGACAAGTTTGGTCAAGGCCGGATGCGCACCAAGCTCGGCCTCCTTATCTTCACCTCAACTCTGCTCACTCTGGGCGCTGCGTTCCGCGCTGGCGTTAGCTACAAGATCCGACCCGCCAACAACCCAGCCTGGTATCACCACAAGGCCTGCTTCTACTGCTTCAACTATGTCATTGAGCTCATTGTTGTCTTTTCGTACGCCCTGTCGCGGTTCGACCGCCGTTTCCACATTCCCAACGGCAGCAGCGGTCCCGGCGACTACTCGGGAAGTGTCAAGTCGGACAACCCTATGTATCGTGTCTGCACCGAGGAGGAAGTCTTTGGTGACGATGAACGGCCACGAGCCGAGCGACATCGAGAGCAGCAGCTACAGCTGGAGGAAAACCTCAAGCGTAAGGAGAACAGCGAGAGTGTCTAAGGGTGGAATAAGGGTCTGTATTAGTTGTTATTTTCCTTTGTTATACCAATCCGCAATGAAAGAAATAGGGACCATCTGCGAACACCGGGGTGTTAATCATATGCATACTTATTAGAGTCAGGGGGACAATCAAAAGGGGACTGCGCATAGCACACAAACAGGTATCTAGATGGATGAGTTACGAAACCTCTCACCACAAACTTAATAATGGACCATCTCGCGATTGCTCCAAATCAAATACATTGTACAAATTCCTTGACACTATTACATTTGCCTGAACTGACACTGAGCGACCCTCAACCCCACCTTGGCCCTTTATCATGACTACATAAGTCTGTCTCCGTGTTCCCAAAAATGTTTCGTGACCCATTGACATGTAGAGACTTCACACAGTCATGTTGAATATGCAGTAACAAAGTACAAAGTACAAGGCTTGATCATGCAAACTCGTTTCTGTGTCTTGGACCGCGGAACTCAATAATGCGTATCTAAACGACCATGAAGATTCAAAGGGGGCTGACGAAGGGACGACGGCAAAATCCTCTCCAGCAAGGGCATCAAGCCGCTCCCACTGCCACCGCACCTTCCCCGCCATGTCCGAGAGCTTGCCACAAGCAGATATGTAATGTCCGTACAGGTCCTGCGCCAAAGGGGGTTTTGTCTAGTCTTTGAGGGATTTCGTTGTGTGGAATCGCACGAGGTCGAGCGGCAAGTCTCCGCGACTGGCGCAGTTGTCGCGGAGAGGAATGCGGCCGCGAGGGCTCGATGTTGGTGAGACGTGGGTATACAGAACGAGATTAGAGGAAGTAGTCAGGAGTCCCTGCAATTGAGTTAGAGTCGCGTTTCTAGACGGAATGTGCAAGAGGAACTTACGCCTTGAGACCATGGGCTCGCCTGCTCTGGGGCATGGGTCGAATTGCAAGCTAGACCTGGTTAGCATGCGACATGTTTGTCAATTAGGTCGCAACTTACAAAGTATACTTCAGGTGCTCGTCAATCTCCATGATGGCGGCCTGATTACCGCATCTGTAGCAGTAGTTGGGTGCTGCAATGCATGTTAGCTTCAAACTCGGTGGGGCGAACCCTGGGAGCATACCTGAGAAGATTGTCACAACATTTCTGTCTTGAGACCAGTTGTAACCCTCCATGACGAGCTGATGGGCTCGCGCAATCAGGGTCAAACCGTTGTTGTGATTGAAAGCCTCTGAAATATCCTGGCCGAATGTGTACCCCGCACCACGGGGGGAAATTCCCCAGCCGCATCGGTCGTCGGGGTCTGACCACAGGAGATCACACATGGGACCCTCGTGGGGGACCTCCTGGATGCGATCAAGAGCTCGGATGTTATCCAGCGTGTCGATACTGGGGGAGAGACCGCCGTGAAGACAGAATATCTGGTTGTCGATCAGGGCAGTGAGGGGGAGGTAGTCGAAGAGGTCGGTAAAGTACTTCCACACGTTGGCGTTGCCGTATTTTCGGAGGCACTCGTCGTAGAAGCCGTAGACCTGGGTGATCTGACGGGACTCGTGGTTTCCTCGGAGGATGGTGATTCGCTGAGGGTATCGGATCTTGAGGGCGACGAGGAGGGTGACGGTCTCGACGGAGTAGTAACCTCGGTCGACGTAGTCGCCTGGACACATTGGGAGTGAGTATGATAGTCCTTGGCTATATGCCCATGTGATGCGTACCCATGAAGAGGTAGTTGGTATCGGGGTTGGGGCCACCAATCTTGAAGAGCTCCATCAAGTCGTGGAACTGGCCGTGGATATCACCACAGACGGTGACGGGGCATTTCTGGCGAGGCAGGATCAGCTCGAGCACCTGGCTCGCCGGCGCGCATCATCAACATACCACGGGCTGCACATTCGACTCCTCCTGTAGAACTTCTCGTGCCTGCGATTCCAGTCAGTCAGCACTGCGTGTGGTTGATGATCACGCGAGGGAAGCCCGAGCTCATTGACCAGGATGCGGCGAGCAAGACCATCGCCATCTGCGACTCAACTGCCTCGCCCATCCCGCCCAGCAGCATCCCAAGCGCGTCCCATTGCCAAGCAGCGACTCACCTTGTCGCACAGTCTCTGAACATCAGACTCGGCCAGCTGCTTACAGCCCATCAAGCTCTCGATCCAACCGTCGAGGGTGGGGATGGTGGTGGGCTCGAGGTTGAGAACGGGGGAGGCATCGGCGGGTGCGCGCCCGACATCCTCCATATTGGTGTCCATGACGGTTTTCGGGTATCGAGGGGATTGCTAGGTGGTTGAAAAGGGTGGAAGAAGGGGGTGAGAGGAAATGACGTTGACTGTTGATGCGGTCACGCCTGAATCGCGAGCGGTGGGGCACGAGGCACAAAGGCGGCGGTCGTCCGTCAGGGGAGAAAAAAGAAATGGAAGCTGGGGGGAGGAAGAGAAGGGGTTTCTTGGTTACAGCGGGATTAGCTACCGACTACCAGCAGCAGCTTCGAAGGGAAAATCGTCTATGGCAGCGCGTGGCAGGCGGGCGAGATGTTTCGTGAGGCAGGAAAATTTGGTGTGTTGTTTAGGTGATGATGATGGGAGGAGGAGGAGGGATGGATGGTTGCCAGCTGGGCTGGGCTGGACTGGGGCGACTCCGGGGGCGCTTGTGCTTGTCCAGTGCTTTGAGGTCCAGCGTGGGTGGTGGGTGGTGGGTGGGTGGTGCGCTGGCGTTGGCGCCCCTTGCCACTTCCACTTTCAGCCTTGGACGACGCACTGGAGATTGCGGGAGCTCTCTTGCATGCGCCTCGTGTGGCGCAACCTACAACATCTAGACAATGGGATGTGAGACTCGAATTTGAATGCATAGATAGGTAGACAAACCACAATCATGAGATGAAATGATAATCCTCTGTTTGCTTTTATCAACCCCCATCAATTCCTTCTTTTCCCGCCAACACTCCCTCCATGATCATATCATCAACAAAGCCTAGCCCAAGGCGGATGTGGCTTCATCATCTTACATACCAAGCAACCACCTCGACGTCAACGCCCACGAACAACTCAGCTATAAACAGGTTTCTCGCAAAAGCAAAAAAAGAAGACAATCATCGTGGCTCTCCAGTCCCAGCCTGGATTCACACCATAAACGCCATGTATTATGCTGACAAGGTAACCAAAATGTTCCCAGCATCAGCAAGCACATTCAACTTTCTCACGACAACCCCAGCCCGATAGGCGCCTCCTCTTCCACTGGACCGCTGCTCTGCAGGTCCCGTCCCACCAGGTTGACAAAGTCCAAACCGACTTCTGACAGCTTCTTGGCGTGCTCCTTGGCCCTGTCCATGCACTGCGTCCAAACTGCTCCCCCAGGCTCCGTGCTACTAAGCTGCCGTGCCAGGATCACGTTGAACGCTTCCACCTCCTCCTTGGACCACTTGACACACACACTCATCATGGGAGGAGGGAAGCAGGACTGGAAGCACTGCACCGTGTTGTGGATGATGGTGAAATACACAAAGGAGAGCTCCCAGATATAGAGGTGGAGGTCTCCCTGAAAGATGCATTGCCTGAGCTTTGTTAGCTTATGTTCCCCACGTTACCTCACACTCTCAACTCACCTTGCTCGCTTGTGAATCGTGTCTGTCCTCGCTGCCAGGTATGACTCCCTAGCACTGTCTTCAAACCCAAGTCTGGTCAGCCAGCTGACGTTGCGCCGCGTCTTGGCATTGTTGTCGTGCGTCATTTCAAGCTCACGAACAATCATGCTAGCTAACTTGGCGCATCGCTCGCCGACTTTAAAGTTGATGAAGTCCTGAGCGATGGCATTGTTCTTGAGTCCTCGAGCAATTGCCTTGAGCTTCTCAACACGAACAACGGCCACCTCGAACCTCTGCATAGCAACATCGATATCGAGGTCGTCCATCTCACTCTCAACCCAGCGTAGGTTGTGCTGCTTGCCGTCCACCTCGATGAGCATGTCCTTGATATCGGACAGAGTCGCCAGGAGCTCTGTCTTTTGAAGAAGACCGGGGTCTCGAGAGGCAAAGTAGTTTATCGTCTCTCGTGCCTTGTTGTTGGCCTCCATCTCAGATCGAAGACCCTTGCGAAGCTGCTCAACCGCTTTGCGCACATTGAGAAGCAGCTGCTTCTTCTCGGGGTCCTGAGGTTTCTCCGTCCGATAGATGAAAGATTCCTGACCGACTCCTCGCACCATGATGGCATCAGCCAGCTTGTTGCGCCCTCCAGACTCTGCAGTGCTCGTCATGTCCACCACCTCGACATCCAGGAGCGGCCAGCAGCGGTCCGCCACCATCTTCATCATCGGCCCTCGTGCGTCGGAATTCGACGCATCAGTCTTTCGCTTCTTACGCGAAGCTATGAGCAGGTGATCGTTGAGCAAAAAGATCTGCATCGCCCGGCGTGACTTGTACGTGGCATTGTCCAGCTCGATCCAAGGTCCTGCGTTCTGGACAACATGACGTCCTGCCGCGTTAGGGAGGAACTTTTGAGATCCTTCCACGCCCTTGAATAGTGCTTGCATCTGTGTATTCCAGAGAGCGCTTCTGTCTGCGACTGAGCTTCGCCTATCCCTCTTGCTGAGCGTGAGGTCCCCGGACATGTTGGAATCGTCGCCCTTTGCGGCGGCTGCCCTCATTGCCGTTGTGTTCACTTTGAGCTCCGACATGAAGTTCTTTAGATTTCTCATCTCGCTCTTGAGCTTCTCCGCCTCCTTACTGATCTTGATGAACTGTGTCCTGTTCTGCATGACGCTCTGCTGCAGGTCTGTTCCCACACGAATTTTGACCTTGCGGAGCGAGTCCTCGAATTCGCGGATCTGATCCTCGGTCGCATCGCTCAGAACAGCCGCGACATATTGATCCGGAGTCAGGTCTGGATCTCGCAATGCCTTCATGTCCACGACTGGCGCAGCTCCGGCTCGTGAGGGGGGCGGTCGGGCAGCGGCATGATCTCTGGGTTCGTAGTTACCCAAAGAGGGCGCTGGCGGCATCGGGGGAGCACCGGCATTGTAATTGCTGGTAGGTAGAGCATTGAATCGTGTCGAGTATCGTCGCTTTACAAGATCCGAGGTCTAGGCAGAATATCGTGAGCATGTTGGGCTGTGAGGGTTTCAGGCAGAGCACACCTTTGTACCAGCCACTGGAGGTGGACGCGGTCGAGGTCGAGGAGCGGCAGCCTCGTTAACCGGCGGCAGTTTGGCAGAGCCATCCTGAAGAATAGGACTCGAGATCTGTCTGGGAGCGCTGATGGTCGGACGCTTCTTCCTCTTGCCGCTGCGGAGCGAGTATATCTTGCTGCGCTCCTCCGACATGTTGGGCGAGGTACGACGTGAGGTGTTGGATCAGGCAAGGCGTGCGGGAAACGGCAACGACGTTGGAAGGGTTTGGTTTGGTTTAAAAGAAGCACAATATTGCACCGAGTCGCGTGTTACAATGGGTACGAGGTGTCATTCGAGTTCAAAAAAGGCATGTCTGGCTATGACGCCAGCCGAGCTCTCTCGTCTTATTGAAGGTACGTACGTGTAATCGTCGAGCTCTCTACCTGTAAGGTCTTGAAGCACAGGCCTGGCCGTGTCAGGAGGTGGGGGTACGTACCCAGCCTCTCTCAGCCGCGCGCCTCTCGTTAGTGACGGGGCCTGAGCTCCAAGCCTCAAGCCTCCACTGCCACTGTCAGTGGTTCCGAGGGGAAGAGCTCCAAGGCTGCGCTGGGGTCGTCCAGAAAAGGACTAGCGCCATCATGTGCTTCCGGGCAGTTCAGTTTGGCCCATTCCCATGGCCTGCTAAAAAATTGGTTTCCCAATCGCGACGCCTCCAAAGCTGCCGCTCTCGCTCGACTTCTTGGACAACCCTACCAACATCATTTAGACGACGTAATCTCTCCTCCGTCTCCGACCTCGCCAAAGACATCGCCGTCTTGTCCCGCCTCCCGGATCTCAGCATTGCCGTCTGATCTTGGGGTTTACTCGGCTTCGCCCTAGTGTCCCGCCCGCCACATTCAAATCAATTGCCCGTCATGGTCCAAGTCTCAACTGTGGTGACGGCATCTGTCGTAACCGCCGCCGCCGCCATCGTCGGTAAGCCTGCACCGATCATGCCTCGGACGACCGTACAATGTCGAGGCTGCGATCCCGATTGAGCCCCGAGGAGAGCTGTGTTGGCTAACTCGGACTTTGCCCCTCTCAACTAGGTTATGCCGCATACTTTGACTATCAGCGTCGAAACCAGGCCGAGTTCCGCAGGAACCTGAGGAGGAACGAGCGTAAGCAGGCCCGCGCTGCCAAGGAGGAGGCCGAGGCTTCGACCCAGCAACAACGCAAGAACATCCGCGCCAGGGTTGAGGAGGCCAAGGAGGAGGGCTTCCCTACTGGTGTGGAGGAGCGGGAGGCCTTCTTCAACGAGCAGGTCATGGCCGGAGAGATGCTCAGCCAAGATCGTACGAGCTGCCCTCTAATTGACTATCTACAACTTGCTAACCTGTGTCTGTAGCTTCCAAGACTCTCGAGTCTGCTCTGGCTTTCTACAAGGGTCTCAAGGTCTATCCCGCGCCTGGAGACCTGATCCGTATCTATGACAGCACTGTCCCCAAGGTAAGGCTGATAACCACCACTGTTCGACTCGTACAATTCTAACACTCGTAAAGCCCATATTAGATATTCTGGCCGAGATGATCGCTTATGACTCGACGCTCGACATCCGGACGCCCGCTGCTCCTGCTGGCATCAACCTCGCCGACATTCCCAACGTCGGCCTCGACTAAGAGTCTGAGACAAGATAATCTTGAGAACTACCTACCTCCCCCCAAAAACCTCGCGGTGCTCACTACTCACTCTCCGAGCTCCACCAAAATCTGAATGGAGACCTGACGGCCTTCGATGTACCATAGTTCCGCTCTTCTAGCTTCCATAGAGCTTTGTGTAAACAGGTGTACGTTGAAACGAATGGGCTTGGGAACGGCAATGCTGGCAGCGTTTCCGTCACACATGAAGTTTAATCCTTTTTTTTATTCCTTGATATTCTCCATCTCGTGCAGTAGCCGTGGGCGTACTCAACCATACAAAACCCACTCCTACCTATGACGCTTCAATCTTACGGCCTTTTCTATCTACTCTGTCGTCCCTCGGATCAAAGCCACCATTACCCCAGTTAGACCAGTCAGGGTTTGGCTCTGGGTCCATATAATCCTCAGGCGTCCAGTCGCCTTCAGGACCACGCTCCTCCAGCAAATCAAAGAACTTTTTATAGTCGATGCGAGTGTGCCACTTGCCATTGACGTTGAATCTGTCGCTGGCCAGCAGAATACAGCAGCTGTGGGCATGCTCAGCCGCGATACCGTAGTTGAGACCCTTCTCCTTAAGTCTCTCCTCCAAAGCCTTGACAAACTCGCAGACTTCCCAGTAAAAGGGCACATTGGACATGCTCAGTCCTGCGTTAGAGGAGGTCGATGTACCGCAGTATGTGACACCCTTGACCTCAACAAAGCAAGGGAGACCCTTTTCCACGAGTCGAGCGTAGCCCTCGGCCTCTTCCTCCACGTTGAAGCCCTTGACGAGCGTCAACCGAAAGACAGTTCTGTGGCGGAAACGCTTCTCACGGAGGATATCCAGGCAACGCTGGAATCTCTCCCAAAAGTCTCGGTGCAAAGGCCGGTCAATCTTTCGCAGAGACTCCTTGTCAGCGGCGTCGATGGACACGTACAGCTGAGTCACCGCCTTTAGGGCCGCCAGCTGGTCAGGGTGCTGGGCGTTACAGACGAGGAACGACGAGATACGCTCCGCGTGCAGCATGCCGAGGAACTCGTTGATGTGGGGGTAAAAGATGGGCTCGCCAACAAGCGACAGCGCGCAGTGCCTGATCTGCATGGCTTCGGCGAAGCGCTCGGCTCGGACACCGGGCATGCCACGTAGCATCTTGATCTTCTTGTAGTGGTTGGTCTTGACGCCCTCAAAGATCAGGTCCGGAGGATCAACGACCCATCGCCAGGTGGTTCCAACGGGGTTTGTACCATGACGCCAACAGAAGACGCACTTGTTGGAGCAAGACAGAGAGGGCGTGGTTTCCATACATTGGTGCGAGTGGATGCCGTAGAATGAGAACTTGTAGCAGGATCCTCGGCCACGAAGGGCTGACTTTGTCCATCGACAGGTCTTGACTCCAGAGTGGGATCCCACGATTGCGTAACCTTGCTTTGTGAGGGCGGCGTATGTAGGCGAGTTCTTGGCAACCATTTCCTTCGGTCCTTGAGGTACCATCTTCTTTGTGGAGCTGTATGTAGTGAAGTCGACGGCAAGGGGGGCTTTTTGAACCATTGAACCATCATCCTTTCGAATCATGCGTCCTAGATCCTCGACATCATCCAAGGGTCTTCCATTCTTCTTGGAGTCACTGGTGTCGTCATCCTCGAATAAGACCTCGCCGTCATCTTCATCTTCGGCGACATCTTCGACATCACTCTCTTCAGCGGCTCCACTGCCTGGAAGACCCTCTCCCAGGTTTCCAGTCCGGGCGACATGTTCAATGACTTCCTCAACACCCTTGGTCCATTCTTGTAGTCGTTCCTCGTGGTCACTCTTCATGTCGCCCATGCCGACGGGGTAAGCTCTCTTCCGGCTGGTCAGCTTGGCCATCCACTTGTCAACCTCCTTTGCCTGGAAACAGAAACCTTCTCCCTCTGTGGGCCAGTTCTCCTTGTCACCGAAGCCAAACACAGAGTAACCCAGTAGACCAGAGAGGGGCGCAGTATCAATTCGGAAGTCGTGATGAGTCTCTTGCAGGTGTTCGAGGAAGGTGTCGTTGATAGTATCGATGTTGTAGCTGGGAATGAGGAACGTATAAAAGTAGTCGACATCTCCATGCATCTTGGGAGGGGCAATAAAGAAGTCATCAAAGTCGATCTCGGTGAGGTCCTTGAGCTCGGGCTTGAGGAATTGACGACCAGATTGCTTGGCGAGTTCCTCCTGTTTGGCTTCCAACTCTTTCAGATATGACTGCGCAATCTTGTCCGTCTTGGTGGTGATGGACGAGAAAAAGATGAGAACCATGATAGGTCGCGTAAGATCTTTTTCTTGCTCATTCTTCTTAGACGGCTTCCTGGCAACTCCTCCCTTGATTCTTCGAGGTCCTTGGGGCTTGACATCCTTCTTTTCATCGATCGTCTCGACGGCGGGGGTCTTTGCTTCGACAACTGCCTTGGGCTTGGGAGGCTCCTTGTAAGCCTCAGTCAAGGCAACGAGTTCCGTCTTTCGGCCAATGAAGGTTAGATAGATTCGAAGAGTACCGAGGACGACGAGAGCGGCGACGAGAATGGGAGTTCGGTGGATGTGCCAGACATCGACCAAGTCTGTATTTCGAGTCAGCAACCATGTGCGCGACACGGACAAGACAGATCAAATCTTACCTTCAACAAAAGAGTCGAGCCGCGAGGGCGACGAATAATTTGCCCAGTCCATCCTGAAGATCTGCCTGCCGCGATCAAAGCTGCGAGGCCTTCAAACTCTTAAGTTCGAGTCGGAGAAAGGTTTGTGAAGCAATGACAATTGCCGTGAACCTTCCTTCTGGGGAAAAAGCCATTTTGCCCCGCCCCGGGAAGAATTTTGGTGGGGACCCTGGGCTATCGTCATTGCGCATCGCCAATCGAGTGGCTGCGATTTGATGGAGGAGCTGCTTACAGGAACAAGGATAGGGCTTCAAGAGTTTGATCAAACTGTTCACTGTTATCGATCACCTTGCTTGCGTGGGGATTGCCATCATGTACCGAGTGGGATCTAGACCAATTATGATAAGATTCTTCTCAAGCTCACTGAAATATTGATAAAAAATAATAAATCATTATATAAATTCTGTAGAGGCTTAGATAACGCTTTAATAGTTGAGGTCAATACGCTCTAGTAGCCCTCGCGCAAGCAAGGAGATAATCTAATTGCCCAAATATTCTGTATTTTTTTTAATATGCTATTAATTATATATGTGTGCATTTATTGTAGAAGAAGATGTAGTTGTCGGCTGTTAAAGTTGACAACAAATATAATTCCCTTGTTAAAGAAGTGGGCAAACCGAGATTTATAAAACACACGCAGGCATAAAAAACCGGATAAAGAGTCACCTAGACTCTTCTGTCCGATCCCGCAGCCTGCGACTTGTCTCGAAGATCCTTGAGGCATGGCGCGTGGAACATCTCGCCAGTAATGACCAACTTCAATGTCCTCGTCGCCACAACTATCCACAACATGACAACCGACAGAGAGATGATCTATAAGTTCGGTTAGAATCAACTTCAACAGCAAGGGTTAAACTTTCATACCATTGTGGAAACCTTGAAAAAGTCACTATCGAGGTTCTGTGCAAGCGCACTCGTGCAAGTTGCCAACACACCCAGCGGGAATGTAAATCCCCACCAGCCCATGTTGAAGGGGAGGTTTTGCATCGTGGCGATGCTGATGAGTGCAAAGGACAACCAGACCAGGGCGAACCCCCACATCATGATGGCCAGGAACACACCCAAGACATACAGCATTTCACCAGCTCGGGCCGAAATTGTGGTGAATGCAGTGCTCTCCGGGATCAACTGCATGGCCACTTTTCCGAGTTGCTGGATGCCAAATCCTCCCTGGCCAAGAGGACCGATGGGAAGGAAGACCGATACGATGACCTCCTTGGGAGGAATCGAGTGGATGGTGAGTCGATGAAAGTACAAAGCCAAGACACAGGCTGAGAATGACTCGCCAATTCCCCAGAGAACGTACGAGGTGATGACCGTGGTCAGAGCGTGGTGACGGTTGGGGAGTACCTCGGCAACAATTCCTCCTGTGGCAGCCGCGACCACAGCTGGTACGATTGGGAGCAACAGAGCAGCGGTGATGTTCTGAAGACCGGGTCGATGGCGATGCATCACAATGAAGGGCATGCTAATGCAAGTAGCGATAGACAGCCAGACATCAACCCACCAGAAGGCCCAGGCCAGGTAGATGACCCAATCTCCCCAAGGCCTACAGCAGAACACCATCATGTTGATAATGGCTAGTTCAATGTTACCATTTTATTTCACTACTATCACTTAGAGCTGACTCACTTGCGAAACCCATGGGCATGCAACCGAGGAAGAGAGACTGGGCGGGATGAGACACCATTGCCCCCCAGATCTCAGGATATAGCGTATAACGGGCAATAGAGATACCCATAAACACTGTAAAGAGAAGAACATTGAGCCCAAAAAAGACATACGAAATGTACTGCAGCCATATCGCATTGTAGGGGAGGTTATGCAGGAGGATGGAGACGATGCCCGTCCCCATGTTGACTGCAAACCATCTTGAATGCCATTGTTAGAGGCTTACACAGCATCTGATGGTGATAAACACTCACGATGGAGTAAAGTTTCGTACAACTCTTCGCCAACCAGTATTCTCCTTACAAGGCAGAGTTGACTCGCATGGTCTTGGGGTAGAGCCGTTACACGCAGCCTGCCCGTTGGAACACTGAGTCGACGAGACGTCAGACATGATTAAGCGTTGCACCGCCTGCTCACTCGCTGGTGAGAATGTGACGTGAGTCGCCGATCGGGGGCGCGAAGCGGAAGCTAAGATTGAGAGGCGTGCAAGGGTCTTTGAGTCGGCGATTGAAAGTGAGACCGGGGTTTGGGTAATGAAAAAGAAGGGTTCTTTGTAAAATGGAGTCTTTTCGGTGCCTTTTTTTCGCGTTCGACCCGTCGTTTATTGCCAAAGGAAGCAGTTTTTTATAACAAGGAAAAACGGAGCAGGCGGCGAAAACAACTTTTGCCTTGGGAACGCCATGTGGACATGGTTCGCGGGTTTCCATGTGTCAATTTCGGCCCCCGACAACCGGTCTAAACCCAACAGGAACCCACTGAATCCCCGGTCACTCCGACATAGGCGGTACGGGGACCGGATAGCGGGTATTTCGCCATTATTCTAGACTTGCAAAGAGTGGGAAAAACTGTCAACTTTTTTAAACCAGCAAACAATTGCTCGTAGATTGGAAGCTCTCCGTATAGCCCCAGTTACCATCGTCATCTGTGGCAACTCGTCTTCGCACCCCTGAATCCATCCTGTCCCGTCCGGCAGCAGCAGCTCGCTTGCCCGCCCTGTACCAAAAAGGTAGCGCCCACTCAGATACCACGGAATACCAGCAAGATACCACAGCCCTACCTAGCGTCGCCGCGTCCAACCACAATCGCCAGGCGAGCTCACCGGACCAAGTCTGGGTCGCCGATACAGCCCGTGTGGTCTTTGAGCAATCATGTCGGTAACCATCTGCGACCCACAGCCAAACGTCGGTGATACTATCGCCCGGATGCTGAGAGCCGGATCTGACCGATGGGAGCCAAGGAAGGAGAGGCCACACACGTCGTTATCCCCCGCCCCGTGTTCCCAAGAAGCTGTGTTGTCCCTTTCCCTTCAGATACCGCCCTTCAATCCTAGAACGAGATCCCATCCTAGAGCATCATCATCATCATCAACCCTCAACAGTATAGCAACCATGGCCATCGGCATCCTTTCAACCTCGAGTGCCTTGAGCAGCGGTCCTATCGACGTCCCTAATGTTGGCCCGTTCCAGCAGAACCGTTTCGAGGAACTCGTGCAGCGCCTCAAAGAGGCTCTCGGCCCGTCGTCGGGCCTGACGTCTGATGATGTTGATGTCGACTTCCTGACTCGCCTCATGCAAGACTATGATGGCTCCGATATGGAGTGGTCCCGATATGCTTTTGGCGATCACACTAGGGGTTACACCCGCAACCTTGTCGACGAGGGCAATGGCAAGAGCAACCTGGTGAGTCTTTTTCGGTCGACTAGACCTAGCCCAGCAGTGACTGATGCCTTGAATAGCTTGTCCTTGTATGGTCTCCTGGAAAGGGGAGCCCTATCCACGACCACGGCAAAGCCCACTGCCTCATGAAGATCCTCAAGGGCAACCTGACCGAGACTCGCTATGCCTTTCCTGACGAGGACGAACAAGAGAAACAAATGGAGGTCATCTCCGAAAGGACGTATAAGGAAAACGCCGTCGCCTATATGGCCGACGAGCTAGGACTCCACAGAGTGTCCAATAGGGGCAGCGACTTTGCTGTCTCATTGCATTGTAACTCTCCCCCTCAACCCACGACGCTTGTCGCAGTTAACTGACCTGCAACTTTGCAGTGTACACTCCGCCCAATGTAGCAAAGAAGGGATGCCACATTTTTGACGAGAAGACGGGGCGTAGGAGCCACGTGCCGGGTTGTCACTACTACTCGGCGTACGGGCGGCTGCTCAAGGAGTAGTCAACGACAGGCGCAGCTTCAACAGCCAAGGCCTTGATGAGAAATGACCCCGTGTGATTAGCGAAGAAAGCAAATGAGTTTGGTTTCCTGTTTCCTTTCGTATTTGTTGCCGTTGGTATGGCCAGATTGGTAGATAGAGCAAGCGAGAGGGAAGAGTCCGTTTTTGTATGTCGGCAGCACAATATTAGCATATAACGAACCGCTCTGATTCATAAAAAAAAGACCCGCAGCTGGTGCAAAGGCGTTGAAGAGGGAGGATGAAGGAGGAAAGCTGGTCGTTTGCTGGTCGTCTTCTCGATCAGGCCCTCATCGCCATCAAGCACGCAATTCGGGCTATGCCTCATTTGGGAAGGAGTGCGGGATGCACTGTGATGCACCGTGCATGTCGCGATACCGAGCCGTCCCGAGTCCCGTTGATGACGGGGAATAGGATACTGAAATGGGCAGAAAGAAGGCTTGAAAAGGTTACTGAAGTCTTGGAAGTGTTTGGACCTTGTATTCGGTATCTTCTTTACTGAAGTATTGTGTTGTTGAGGCAGGGAATTAGGGATATGTCTCTCCGAGAGCCGGGTGTCCCAGCCGCCATGATCGCGCAATTGATTGCCCAAGCCCGCACGAGTCAAGGGTGCTTGGCCTTGGGTCGGCTTCATGACACTGCCTCCCGCGTATCGTCTGGAGAACTGTCCTTCAAGGAAACCTGTCTACTAACTCAGGCTCCTCGCCAGTGTGATCTCCAGCGTTCCTATGAGAAGCACTATTCAGGACGGTGCCCAGACCATTAGGACTTTGTAACTATGCACTGATAATCGTCCTGGTCAACAAGGAAGGTCCTGGACTTGCTGAATATCTCCTACAACCTGTAGTTTCTGCTGATTGGCTCGTTGGTCCTGACCTATGTCGTTTCTCGACTTGACGGGCTCTGTTACTAGTTCACTGTCCCTATGGACGAAGAATATGCCTTGTATTACCTACACTGGCTATTATCCATGTCGCATTTCTTGACTTGTATCTTCGACAATACGAAAATACACGAGGGCGTCAATGAGAGAAATCTTCTGTCATCAGCGATGCAGGCATCTTCTACCTACGCAGGGCGAATGCACCCAGAGCCCTGAGTTCCAGGCCGAAGCTTGGATCCAGATGATGCGTTCCAATCACTTGACATCAAACACTTGGCAAAGAGGCAAATCCCCAGTCTCTGAGGTCATTTACAATGCCCGGCCGAATGTGTGCGTCGTGGCCTGTTTAACCCCTCATTCACTTATGCGCCATCCGTTCACTGGAGCGCTTCGGCGGGAGAGCATGGGTGCGAGAAGCTAGGTCCTCCTCGGATCGGCGTCCGAAACGTTGGATGCCGATTTCTCATTGAGGGGAAAATGCGGGAGCATAAAAACATGGTTTGCATGGAACCCCGGGTCGAACTTGTGGAGTCCCCGCACTCTCGGGAGATCTTTCACATGGAAGACTCGGTGAAGCTTGTTGATGGAATAAATGGGGTTGTTTGACTGGGAACCATGTTGGAGGGCTGTGCCCAGGCATAGTCGGCTGACCTCTTGGACTATATGTGATGCGGTTTAGCATCCCGGAGGCTATTGCACCGAGATCGTCCCGATGAGGTAACTCGACCGCTTGTTGTTTGACATAGACCACGCAGGACGACCAGTTCAATTGACGTGCTTGGCTCTGCTGGTTTCTTATATAGAAGCCACTCTCGTCACTGAGACCAAGCGGACCAGCGAGTGCCCATTCCCTTCTGTTGATTGTTTCCCTTCTCTGGCCCAGCTCGTAAGCCAAGATATTAAAGATGAGACTTCTATCATTCTTGGCTGCTGCGACCTCGGTTGCTCTCGTCGACGCTCGTGCCGTCAACGACCTGAGTGCTCGTCAGGACTCTAGCTATGTCGGATACCTCATCTCGACGTTCAGTGATCCTACCCCTCAGGTTCAATGGCATCTTTCCGATGGCGACAGCGCATCGAGCTTCACGTTCTTGAACGGTGGAAAGCCTGTCTTGACCTCGAATGTGGGCACAAAGGGAGTGAGAGACATTTTCCTCACTACCAACGCTGCTCGGTCCGAGTATTTTATCATCGCAACAGGTGAGGGATGATAATCACCCTGGATATTAGGACACGTGCTGACACCGTGATAGACCTTGATATTAATGCAGAGGGCTTTAACTGGGACTGGGCTACTCGGCACGGCAGCCGCGGTCTTGTCGTGTGGTCCTCAAAGGACTTGGTGAACTGGTCTGCGCCTTCACTGAGGATGTGAGTATACAGCACGCCTAATCTCATGTTCATCTTGGCTGATAAAACTACAGTGTCGAGAAGGAGACTGCCGGCATGACTTGGGCCCCTTCTGCCGTCTGGGACGACGAGAAGAAGCAATACTACGTCTTCTGGGCATCTCGCCACTACAGCTCCTCCGACACCGGTCACACCGGAGTTGCCAACCTCGACCGCATCCGCTATGCCACCACTAAGGACTTTGTCAAGTTTAGCGCACCAAAGGACTACCACGCTCTCCCTGACACTCCCCTCATCGACCAAGAGTTCCAGTACCTGGGCAAGCCTGGCAACTATGTCCGATTCCTCAAGAACGAGACTGTGAACCAGGTCTACCAGGAGAGAACCGAGAACGGACTGTTTGGAACCTGGACCAGAATTCCCGGATACGTGCGACCAGAGACGCCGCTCGAAGGCCCGGCGTCGTTTGCTGATCTTCGCACCTCTGGACTGTATCATCTTCTTCTCGATGACTACACGCAATATGTACCGTTCCAGACTTCCAACATTCTTTCGCCTAAGTGGGAGAGGTCAAACCTTCCCAACTTCCCTAAGGGGCTGAAGCACGGTTCTGTTACGCCGCTGACCCGAAAGGAGTACGATGCGGTTGCTGCCAAGTTCCGTAGCTAAGAGACTGCATTAGCTACTCAGATTAAATAGAAATCTAAGTTTTGAACCGAGGATATCTCGATAGTCCTTATATTGAGCGGCTGGATACGTGTATAAAATTAAGCATCAAGGTTGAAGACATTTTGTATCCTTTGTGAAGTCATCTATCACATGTATGTGAGTGCACCTAAACAATCCGCTCCCATTCAAATTCAGTTGGATCCTCCTTCCAATACTTTGCCCCCTCCAATTGAACAAACCCAAGTTTCCCAAGAACTCTACCACTCCGAGCATTGGCACGCTCAGTCGTTGCAATAAACTTGGTGACACCTTTCTCCGCCGTAGCCCAATCCATCACCACCTCAGCCGATCTATTGGCAATGCGTTTACCCCAGTGATTGGGGGATACACCATAACGGATCTCGACCTTGTCCTTCCATGATGGGATGCGGTCGACGTCCCTCGCTTGTCGGACACCTGCATAGCCAACCCACTCAATCTCCTCGAGCACCAATGATTCTCTGCCAGTATCCAGTACTCGGATTTGCTCATCCTCAGCAATACCAGGCCCTGAAATATCCCTGGTGACGGCATTATCTCCCAAAATGCGCTTGTGGTCCTCAGGTTCCAACAACCCCACAGCAAAGTCGCCAACGCCTCTGTTTCTCCAATCGTTGTTCACATCCCGAGTCGAGATAATCTCATAAGTCTCCTCATCAGTCCAAGATCTAGCTTTGAAATGTTCCCCGAAACCCATTTCACAGAAAGAGGTATTCGCGTGGAGAGAGGCGTAAAAAGCGCGGTAAGATGGTGACGAGATGGCAATCGGCGTGGGGATCAAAATCAGATTCGATTTTATCAAGGCCACAGGGCATTTGATGTCGTTTATCGATTCATGCTGAGTTGTGGAGGCCATTTTTGATCAATTGAGAATATGTGTATGTTGGAATAGAGAGTAGATGGGTGTTGGAATTCAAGGCAAGATTTGCAGTATCCGCATTCCATATTAAATGGCCTGCTTTGTAGTCTTATTCGCTTACCAAGCATATGAACTATCCCTGACAAGGAAAACTGTTGGTTCGAACGTTGCAACTTGCCGAATGACTCAATGCCTTGGAACTTTTGACACCTGCCGCTTTTGTATTGCTGACAGCCAACAACTCCATAAAATATCAGATGAAAATTGAAATAATATTGTAACCGAGAATTACTCCATGAGTGGCTAGTATTCATTTATGCATGAATGCAGCAAGTCTATAACTAAAATTCACTTTTATATATGGGCTATTTCCGTCCTATAGTCCAATTCAACCAGTTGAAAGCGACTTGTCTATCAGCCACATCAAGCGCTGCAACCCTCAAGCTTCTTCCTCTCACGTCGAGCCTGGAACCAAGCAGAGGTATCGCCCATGGGGACATTGAAAGGGAGAACTTCTTGGCAGAGGTAGTAGGCCACAGTGTAAAACCCTAGCAACCCTGCAATGAAGCCGAAAACACCAGCAGTCTTCATGAGGGCAGTGCTAGTAGCGGCATTGCCGTCAGCGAGAGCAAAGTAGGACGAGGCGTCAAAGATCAAGCATAGCTCGATGCTGAGGAAGATGCAAATGTACACAAGGTTACTTTGTGATGTTAGTAAAACCAGTGACGACTGAGCATGTCGAACACTTACAGCTGAATGGAAGCAATAAGGAAAAAGAAATTAAAGACGGCCCAGATTAGGACAAAAAATCCGAGTGCATTGTTGTATTCAGGATTGGAAGTGCCGCCATACGCATCGATAATCCCCCATGAAGGAATAAGAGTCGCTCCGTAACCGCCGTAGAAGAGTCCTGGCAATAAGGTTAACTGGATGATTCCCGTGATTTGAAAACCTGTCTGTTGGTGACGGGCTTACCGAAAGCTGTAAGAACCGTGAATGTGAATGTGTCTCCTTTAATCATTGCCCACTGCGCAGCAATGAGGAGTCCAATACAGGCCACAAAGCACAAGTTTCCGACAAAGACTGTCTGAAGGGATACACCACGGAAGCCCATCATGGACAGCGAAAGTGTCAGTAGTGTAGTAGCGAAACCGCCCATAGCTAGGGGAGCCTGTAAGGGACAACCCTATCAGTTGTCTGCGACACTTTTTCCTGACAAGTTTATCCATACCGGGTTTCCAATTCTATCCCCTAGTGGCCTAGAATAGGTCTCTGCCGTAATCTGGATGCTCTCATTGTTCTTGGTCGAGGATACCGAGTGGGCCATGGTTGCGAAGGGATCGTCGAGTTGATGGAGAAAAGACGAGAGAAGAGACAGAACGACGAGAAGAACAGAGCTGCTAGTGAGATATTACAAGTTTTTAGAGAGAATAGGAGAAGAAGGGTCTTGGGGGAATGAAATAAATCTTGAGAAGCCGCACAGAGCCATAGTCACGGCCGGAGGTGGTTCCCGCCGTCGGCCTGTTCTCTCGGCCGGCGGCCTACACATGGAGTTACGTAAATGTTGCTTAGTCTCCCGGTTAAGCTCCCAAAAAATGCAACGCTAGCCGAAAGAGTTCATTTTCATGGAATTCTAGGGAATTAATTGGGTTGTTACGACACAGGGTGAGATTCAATGAGCCGCACTAGTGGCCTGCCACGGATCTTGGTCATCTCGGGTGAGGCTGCTTGAGCAAACCCGCGTGCCGGCCTTTGCAAGTAAGCTTATTAGAGAGTCTGGGGGTTGTTTCGCATGATTTGCTCGCATGTTGCATGATGAATTGGTGTTTGTGACCTGATCTTTGTCCTGCACCATCCTCACACATCACCTAGTCAAGATCGTAAGCTACACCACCGGCTCAACAATACGGAGTGAATCGGAAGTAAGATGCAATTCCCTTTACAGAACTAGCAAAAAAATAACCCGAACTGGAGCCCCCGCGCTTCTAGTTCCCGTGAGACAAACACAAGGATCGGGTTTGGTAGCCGAGACCGGCCTTCGGGAGGATAGGAGGTCCGGTGATTGGACGGGCCAGATTGGAATTCACCGCTCTCGATCAAATCTTGTCGATTTCCTCACATGTTCGTGATCTAGACTCTTTTTACCTGACAAAGAGAAACTTGGGGTTTGTTGCCAACCCCATACCCACTCTGGTCTAGACGCTCTCCGGGGTATGGGAATGGGGGTGTACCCTGTGGAGAACAAGCTGGTGCTCATTCTTTTTGCCCTTTTTGGTTTTGTCGGGTATTGTTACCGAAACCGGGAGCGATCAGGCAACTGCTGACATTATAAAAACGCAAGAGTGCTCACCTCTGACTTAGACTTTGCATCTTGGCTTCTCAAGAACCTCTAAAAGCGTCTTTCCATTGTATCTACATAGTTCACATCGTCGCCAATCACATTCGGCCCCTGGCTCGTGCAACCTAACCTGCCAAGCCTTCGAGATTCAGCCCTCGCTTGTAAAGCCGCTTCAAGCCGTCTCGCCCAATTGTGCGAGTGACTAATAGTCATGCAATGCCAACATCCCGTTGGACCATGAGGTCAAAAGAGACCCAGTTGGGCATCAGAGCAGCCTGGCAGAGATAACATGCCTATTCAGGAAGGATAACGACGGCTTAAGAGTTGCGAGCCTGAAGTTGAGGGCCTGGATCTCTACTGGTCGATAGATATTTAAACTCGTGTCTTGGGCCTCTCGGTGGTTAGAGTCAATCACAGCTCGCCAAGCTTCCAACACTAAGTGCCATGTCCGAGTCCTTAGCCCTCCTGTGACTACTGAAATAACAAGCATGATACAGTGCTATGTTAAGCTGAACCCTGTCTCATATAAACATCATATCGAGCAACGATGTTACTTATGACCCGCTTCCTACGAGAGAACCCACTGGATCACCAACAGGTTTGAGTACCAAGACCTTGGCAACGATTGCCGAGCTGGAAATATCGGCGGTCAGCTTGAAAGAGAGTTTCAAGCCTACAATGAAACTTGTTTCAAAGACTGACGAAATATCGGCTCTTCCGGAGTGCCTTCGGCCCGCGATTGGGTATCTCTGACTACAAGGTGCGACTGTTTGTCGAATATGCTGCCCGTTCTACAGCTTCATGATCTGAGTGCGCAAATCTTGTCATTAACGGGGCACATTCACTTCATTTCGGCCTGTTCAGTATTTGCGGTACGAGGACTTGTGGATTGCCATTCAATCGTATTAAATTCGTGACCTTGACTGCCAGAGTGGCCCCTGGTTTATTTACCTATTATGCCCTTCCCCCTTTTATTTTCCATTTGAAGAACCACCAATATCTTCTCTATATGTACAACTAGGCCCCTCAACTTGCCCTTATGGCTTAATATACAAGTCTGGTGCACGTCTAGTGCCTCCAGCTTCGTGCCGAGCCGGGGTCCGACCTTTGTGGCTGTCTGTCGCCCCCTGAGATCTCAACGTCCACCTGATGAGTACGAGGTACGTTCTGTCCCGTGATGCTATCCTGCTCGACCTCGCGGGTGATATGTATCATACGGCGGGTCGACTCATCGTCATCGTTGCTCTCCTTGTCTTGAAAGTGATTGTCGTGTTCGTCGTTCCTGCTAGCGCCGCCATTCGAAAGCTTCACGTGGGTTCGTCGACCGGAGGTACCACCGATAGTTACGAGGTTGACATCACCAGATCGTCCGGGGGTCTTGTCTTTTGAACCGTACGAGGGGGCGAAATCACGGATGAGACGGCGCAGCATTGGCATGGAGCCGGCGATGATACCGAGGTCGCATTCGAGGACTGTAAGCAAAACGATCTTGCCAATCTCGTCTGAAGTATTGTTAGCTTTGTTCCTGGTAAAGGAGCCAGGAATCGTACAAAATTTTCCAGTAGGTGCTGTGTATGCCCAGGTGTAGGTGATGCGAATAGTGGTGGCCACTGATGCAAACACACCCAGAGACAGAACGCCCATGGTTATGAGCTTGGTCCTCTTGGGCAACTGGAGGCGACGAAGCAGAAACATGGGCACTAGCGCAGTGCTGATATCGGTAAAGATGTTGGAAGCCGAGACAAAGTAAGAGACTCTCAGGATGACTGTCTGTCCAGAGGTGCAGTCTCCTGGCTCTCCCCATGCCGCAGCGACGGGCTTGCACTGGAAGATGGCCACAGGCCACGAGATTTGCCAGACGATCCAGCTGAAGCCGAAGAGGCCCCATAGGATCTTTGTGTAGATCTTGTTGAGGTCCTTGGCGAGTCGAAGGAGGGTCCAGATGATGCTCGACTTGATGATTGCGCCGTCGAGGACGTAGATGAATTGCCAGATGATGGTCCATAGACCTATCTTGTACTGCATGCCAACGGTGATGACATCGTCGCGAGACCCGATGCCACTGTATGCGAGAACAATGACCGAGGCATTGTGTGCAATGTTGAGAATCTGAAGAGTTAGTTGCATTCAACCTCGGGTTCGTCAAGACTTACCAGGCCAGCAAGCATCAACCAATCTTCGACAGCAAAAGCGTTTAGTGAAAGACGGACATAGAAGCGAAGGCCCGCGATGAGGATTGCCAGAAAGGTAAAGACGATGGTCACCACCAACAGAACAAGAGCCAAGCCCTCAGGCTGGATGGGCTCATAGACTGTCGTGGTTAGGTCCTTGGCCATGATTACTCTTGATCCACGGCCCAGAGTAAGCACCTAAAAAGAAACGGAAAAACCTTTGTCTCAAGGGGAATCGACTCCTTCTCTATCTTCTCGAGCGGTCACCCACAGGGATTCGACCCAATGGCAAAGAGTGTAAATCATTACCTGTTTCTTCCCTCCAACGTTACTTTCCGCTCGGTGGTGGCGGCGGGACGGACGAGGCTTCGTAGGGACCCAAGATCTTAACGGCCAAGAGTTAAAATGTTTGAGGCTTATTCCCGTCTGGTCTGGCGCACCATTTTGACTGGGGAAAATATCAAGAGGGCTTGCATTGGCGGGCCCAAAGGGGATCCCGAACATCCGTCAGAGGACCCTTGTTGCGCCTATTTGGGTCACCCGAGTCCAGGTGAATACCCTCATTGGGGATCCTTTCCTCATGGGAAAACCTTACTACTAGGGGGGGCTAAAGAGTCTTTCAACCGAGGTATCACGGTCGTTTCGGCCATTCACCGCGAACCCCCAAGGATATTGGTATCCCACTCTTTCTGAAGGCATCGTCCTGGTCTTGTCTCGCAGTGGCCACCAAACGGGTCGGGTACGACACCCACTTCGAATCGTCTAGATCCCTGCATGGCCTCGGAGAAAACTCTTCATCGCGTTGGTCATACGACTTAGGGCTGGGAACGGGCCGGGCGAGCCGCTCCGTAGGGGATGATCAATGGGACTCTTTGGTATTTCCTCCTAACTACCGGACGGACTGCCAAGAGTTTCAGGCCAATGGGAAGCTACAAGAAACGCCATGATATTCTACTGTTCATTGCGGCTGTTGGCCAAAACATGTTTTTGGCACACCCGACAATGTGGTCAGCTCATGGCTTGGGGAACTCCCCTTGGCTACAGCCGCATGAACGACATACTTAGGCGAGAATAGGCGAATGCAGACAACAGGCAAGAAGTGCGAGATTGGGATTGCCCCTGGGAGACGAGTAAGTCGGTGGGCGATGGAACTACCGAATGCTACCTGAGAGCCCCTTGAGTGGTCTGACAAGTCGTAGGACCCTTGCTATGCAGACCACAGCTTTGGTAACTAGGGTCCGGGTTGCATTGAAACCGAATCCTGGGCACTAGGATCGACTCTTATTGGGTGAACAATGCCGTGGTCTCGTGCCTGCATTTACCACGCAATGGTTTGACAGCAGGTGAGCCCGCCTAGAATCCCCCCATAGGCTCGTCAGAACCTGGACATCCACACGTTCGTCTTACGCATTGTGGAGGCTACATGGGATCGAGTCATGTTAGAAAGTCGTCACAGTGTGTGAGATTCCCCCAACCCCCTTTTGCAGGTGGAGTTTTGGCTTGGTTGCATCAACTACGACGCATTGTTTCGTGGTCAAGCATGGCTCTCGACTTTTATTATCTGCTCCTAGCTCCAAACCGGGATACAAGCTGATCATGCCCCAAGCGAGATGCGTGTTTAAATAGACAAGAATTTGGTTTTGGAAGCTGCTTCGCTAATTCTCGGTCACTGTCACCTTTATCATCCCATCCATCAAACAAACACCAGAAAAAAGCACGCACAGTATGTCTACGACAGAGAATGAGCAGCTCCCCGCCCTTCCTTCGGACCTCACGGCCGAATGGTTCGGAGCCAAGCTCGGCCACGAGGTCAAATCTGTGGAGAACACTCGCAACATCTGGGGCACTGCATCAAAGCTGTTCTACACCATCACGTACGAGCATGAGAGCAGCGAGGAGAGGCCGAAGCATGTCTGCGTCAAGGGCGTCTTCGACCCCAAGATGATTGAGGCTCAGCCTTGGACCGTCAGTCTTGCCCAGCGTGAGGCAGACTTCTTTACAAAGGTTGCGCCTTCGGTTCACCACATGCTCTTCCCCAAGGGGTGGTGGAGTGGCACGAGCGAGAAGCAGGGCATCGCCATCATGAATGATCTGGCGAGCGAAGGGTGCACATTTCCCCCAGAGGTTGCTGCGTATTCTGTCGAACAGGTCAAGAATGGTGTTGAGCAGTTGGCTGGTCTTCATGCGCAGTACTGGGGTCAGAGCCAGGACGATCACCCCTGTCAGAGCCCCCCTTTCTTCTATCCTAAGTAAATGTCTAACGTGGAGATAGGGATCTGGAACAACTATGACCCAGCCATGAAGTTCATGTGCGTGCCCTGGGATGAAGTCGTCCGTAGGCCTGGTCGTCCTCAGCTGCCCGAGTACCTTATGGACGGAACACGGTGCAACGAGGCTCTTGACCGATACTACGCTGAGCGCAACTCCCGGTTCAGGACTCTTCTCCACGGAGACACCCACATTGGTAACATTTACTTCACGGCAGATGGTAAAATCGGCTTCCTGGACTGGTCTGCCTTCCACTTCGGTTCCTGCTTCCACGACGTCGTCTACCACATGACGGCTGTGCTGAGCGTCGAAGACCGGCGAGCTCACGAGATGGAGATTCTTGATCACTATCTTGAGACGCTGCATCGTCTTGGTGGGCCCAAGTTTGACCGTCACAACGACCCCGAGGTCATGATCGAGTATCGTCGATCCTTCATGACCAATGTCATCTGGCTCATCTGCCCGGATGGTCTGCAGAGTAAGGAGCGTATTGAGACTCTCTGCGAGAGGACTGTTGCCACTTATAATGACCACAAGGTTATTGATGTTATCCTTAACCAGCCCAAGCCTGAGCCTAAGGCAGAGTCTTGAACGAGGCACACGATGCCTTGTGAGATTCTCTTGGTGTATGGGAACGAAGATATGTAAATAGCACTCGTGTCAAAGCATGCCTAGTCATTTATGATTTTCATTCAACTGTCTCTATGGAACCATCTGTGATTTATTGTCAAGTATCGATAGTGAGGGTATTCAACCTAGGTCGTACTCGACAAGACACGCTAGCTCAGCCTGGAAACTATTGTCGCCCCCTTCTACTACGAGTTTCAAATTCTGCAAAGGGCAAGTAGAGCCACATACATAGACGGGCCGACATGGTGCTGACGTTATGCTGAATATCCTGGTTGACAAGGGTTTGGACATGGGTGAAGACCACGTACGAAAGACTATTTACTACATGTACTAGTATGCTGACAAGGAATAATTCCTTCTATGGAACCCTTTTATCTTGTGTACGAAGCTTGAACGATAGGTCTGACTCGCTGCGTGGTGACGCTGGTATTGTTTCAAGAATCGGCTCGTCTGAAATTCATGCCGATATCCCCCGACATTGTAACAATCAAGACATTAGGCCAATATCGGTATATGATGGAGATGCTTTCACAATGGCTCGAGATTCCCTTTGACAGGTACACATATTCCTACTCCATGCTTAACCACCGCTTGACCATCACCTATCTTGACTATCAAACCCCAGTCTCATGTCACTCATCATCTCGGCTCACCCTGGAAGCTTGATCAAGTTTCATTCGACGTGCAGAGTCATAAATCTGCTGCATCTTCTGAGTATATTTGATGGCATCCTCTTCTTGATCACCTGCGATCCTCAGTATGGCGTTAATGAAATTTGACAGTATCATGTTGACTCACCGGCATATTCGCTGATCAAATAGAGAAATTCACTCGTCTTCAAAGCGGCTACATTGACTACCGATGTGCAAACAAGATCTGGAATAGTCAGTTATGAAGCAGAATATTCGTGATAGAAAGACTCACAGCCCAGGACACTTTCGTATTTATCGCTGAAACCCTTACCGGCAAAGTTCCAGCGCCATAGCTAACGGTTGTAAGCATTTGTTATCACGTGCCGCGAAAAGAAACATAGCCTACCATGACATCGAGACGAACAAGCGTGTTGTGCATCACGTAGATGAAATACCTCTCCTCTTTGTGCTGCCCGGCGTCGGTCCTTTCTAGAAAAGGCCCTAGAGCAGAGGTGACAACTTTCTGCCAAACTAGTGAGTGATTTGAACATAAATTTAAGGGGCTTGCAAATAAACGAACCTTGAAGCCCTCCTTAACACCGTCTCCATTATTGGAACCCCCCGCCCCGATTTTGAAGAAGTCATCAACAGCGTCACCGATGCCCTTGTTAGGCTTGACCTTCCGTTAGCATTTCGTTGGAAGGAACCCCGTCATCACATACCGCATCTTTGACTATCAAGTTGTGGAACCTCGTCTTCCGAAGAGCTCGGATACCAGGCACATCTGTCTTCTGACTTGCATCCGGATTCAGGAACTTGCTGCAAGGTTTGAGTATTTTGCTCTCACTTTTCTGAAGAGGTCCTCAGTACTTACTCATCAAGCTTTGCTTCAAACTCGTTCAGACTCGAACTGCACAACTGATTAAGCACGTCGAGGTCTTGCTCCGCCTTTGTCCTTGCCTCTTTGTCGGCAATCTTGATGGAAGAGCGGACTGTTGAAATTGATTGGCCCATCTTGCTGGTTTGGTGATTTCAGTAGTTTGAACTGGATAGTGGTGGCACAGAAAGTTGATATTTGTGAAAGCAGCTGGAACCCTGCTTCTTACCATAAAAGTGCGACCTCTCGCTCTTTAACTCTAAACAGTGGCAACTCTCATGGTTCATGTAGAAAAGTCTAGCCTATCATTTGGCAAATGTTGAGCGTAGAGTAGCTAAATACGGTGAGAGAAACGGCACTATTGCGGACTGCCTGTCTTCAGCTGACCATCAGACACACTTATTAATCCATGAGAACTGGAGTCTAGAAGTCGATGTATTGAAGGCGTGCATATTGACTTACCTCATGTAGAAGACGGCCGCGCGGCGAACTAGAGATGGGCTAGCGCGATAGGACTATCGATCTGGGGCTGAGCTCGGTTGGGCTGCTGTCTCACTTCTTACGCACGCTAGGATGCTTAAATGAGTGTATGCCGTTGGCTAAAAGAAGCTGAATGAAGGTGGCACGGGTAGTGATATGTCTGGAATGGACCTCACGAGGCTGATTCTATGAGCCAAAACTGGCTGACTTGGTACTTTGGATCATTTCGTTTGGTTTCGTGAACAATAACCAAACATTAAAGTCATCTGGGAACCCTCTAATTTATCATCTTTGATGATCAATCTCTAGGACAATTTCTAACTCACCCATGCCTGGGGCTGGTTGATATTGGCACAATCCAACTGATAAACCTTGATTGTCTCGTCTCTACTTTTACTCCGTCAAGCGAGAAGCCCATCCATGTTCTTCTTTTGGGCCTAATCGGCTTGGTAGAGAGCCCAGAAATGTGCTCAGCAGCATCCCTTATAGTCATAGCCGCTTTCATCTCGCTGCGCATACCCAGCTCAGAATACTCGGTAGCTCATTCTCTCTCTGACTGGAAAACAACAATACCAACGCCAGAGACAAACTAGGTTCAGCCTCGACATACGTCAAGCCTCCGCCTCGATCAGTCACAGCCTCAACCGATATGCCTTGGTTTGGCACTGATTGGTTGAATTTCAGCCATCTCGCTCAGTGGCTCACTAGTAAGTTGAGGCCTCCGCGGACTTCTAGCATGAGCCCAGCTTCTCAAGTATGGGTATAAATGCCTGATTGAAAACACCCGCTTTGGCCTGGCCTTTCACTTGAGTCCTTAAACTCCACTGCAATCTATATTATTCTTCACTCGCATTCAAATCAACATGGGCAAGAAAGCACTTTTGGCGTACATACGAGCACCGAACCTCGACTATGAGCCAGACAAGGCAATCCGCCTCGGCCACATCTGGCGAAACCCTATAGACCCTGGCTCCTTCTGTGGACAACCTCTGGCTATCCCTCGTGAGATGGAAACAAACCATACGTACAAGGCACCGTGGTCCATTGGCAAAGGCCGCTCCACGCGAGGTTCTGTCGGCGTCTGAGCAAAGTTCCTCCAAGTTATGGGAGTGACTGCGCAGGCCAATTTCAACTGGAATAATGCCGACGACATGGCTCACACCTTTCAGAGGCTAGACACTTACTCCATCGAGCCGACAGCAGAATACCTCAAGGCGAGCATCGAGGCCGTGGCGGGAGATGCTATTAAGAAGGGGGAACGCCTCTACATGATCACAGGAGTCAAGGTTGCCCGTGGTGCTGTCGGTACCATATTCTCTTCGAGAACTGTCGGCGCCAGAGGTCGGGTCGGTGCCAGCGGTGCTTCCCAAGAAGTTGACGCAGAAGGGGGTCCCTCTTTTGACGCCTCACGAAACGAATACAGCGGTGTCAGCTACGGAGAGTCGTCAGACTTTGTGTTTGCGTACCGCGTCAGGGAGATTCTCTACCGAAAGGGAGACTACAAGAGGAGGGTTGGGGATCCTACGGATGCCATGTATGCGGCAGCTAGTGTTCCTCTGGCAGTCGACCTGGGTGCAAGAACTGAGGCTTTTGCGATTGGTGTTGATAATGCTGAGCTGGAGAGAGTTGATGTTGGAGTTGATGATGGGTTTTCTAGCAAGGTCATGTTGTTCATTGACGATGATGGAGAAGAGTGCCTTTTTCTTGCGTAGCAGGTTTCTTTTACGTTTATTTGTATTTTCCCTGTATCAGATCTTTTGAGTGAGCATGGTCCCTGACTATAGAAGACAATGGAATAGTTGACAACTAGAATTGATTTCTCAGTGCTATAAAAAGAATGGTTGTCAACACCATGGCACCATAAAATCCAATGCCGCGCAACATCACTGCCATTGATCAATCTAACTCAGTCTCCCAAGGTATTCATCCTGATCCACGCGCAAGCTCTGAGACAAAGGTTCAGGGGCCCATGCATGCTCCTCATGGCTGCCATGGCCTCCTTCACTATGAGGCTAGATCGGAAACAGGGACCTGGCATGGCTATCCACGAGACTGCGTAGCATCTCATCTCTTGCTTGAGCGGAATTGTGCACAGGACGAAGCTTATATCTGATGTTTGGACTGCGGTTGATGAAAGGTGAATAATTTTTGACAACGGACGTGCGGCGGACTTGACAACCTAGGTACACCGATTCCTCCACAGCCCAATAAACAAATCTATACAGAAATCTCGCTTCAATATCTATCCCGAGCTACTGCGGATTTCCGCTGTCCGTCTCCGCACTCCGAACATGACGAACCTGTGTCGCGACGAGTTGATGCCAACATTGCGGAATTCCGCAAAGACGCCAAACCAACATGGGAATGTGCACAACAAAGCGTGACTGACGTTGCCACTGAATAATGTTGCAATCAGGGCCTTGGTAGAGGATTTCAGCTATAAAAGGTCCTGGTTCTGGCGCTGAGAGGGAGTATGGTTCCAAATCACTTTCACAGCATCTGCACCCCATTTGGTCCCCTTCTTCTATCTCTTCATTCGCCCAGTATGTCCAACAATCAGGAAACAGTCGGCTACCGTGCCTTTGAAATCACAAAATCCTCCCACAGGACATCCTATCCTGCCATCTCTCCCTCTAAATCATCCCTGTCCCAGGCTGGCAAGACTGTCCTCATCACCGGCGGTAGTGGCGGTATTGGCTTTGCGATTGCCCGTGCATTCGGCGAAGCTGGCGCAGAAAAGGTCATCATCGTGGGCAGAGATGAGGCCAAGGTTGGCTCGGCGGCAGAGCAGCTCAAGGAGCAGAACAAAGGCTCCGTTACTGTCTTTGAGGGTAGGGCCTGCCAGCTCGCCGACTCTGAGAGCATCGATAAGCTCTGGGACAATTTTGAGGCAGAGGGAATCAAGATCGATGTCATTGTGTTGAACGCCGCAATGACTGGTCAGTTTGGTCCCATCGAGAGCCTTGGTTGGAAGAAGGTCTGGAAGGAATTTGAAGTCAACGTTCGGTCGTACCATCAATTCTGTGAGCGATTGCACCAGAATGCCAAGAGTCAAGGAGGCAAGGTAAGTTACTTGATGACCAGGGTCCATCTCATCAAGTTTGGTGCCTCGACTAACGCAAATACCTTCAGAGGTACATCGTCAATGTTTCAACCTCGGCCATCCACGACTTTCCGGCGGCATCATACGCACCAAGCTACTCGCTCACGAAGAATTCGGCCACTCTCCTTCTTCAGCAGATCGCCAGAGAGTGGAAGGCATCGGATATTCAGATCGTGAGCTTCCACCCCGGCGCACTCCTCACCCCAGGAGCCATGTCCTTGGGACTCGACGAGACCTCCCTTCCATGGGATGACAGTAAGTGAATGCACAGCAAATTGGGATTTAGCAGAAAGCTAACATTTCAGATCAAAGTCAGCCTCCCTGCTTCTGTTGCCGTGTGGGCTGCTTCCGATGAGGCTGCTTTCTTGCACGGCCGGTTTATCTGGGCCCGCTGGGATGTTGAAGAGCTCGCTTCGGGCGAGATCAGAGAGCGGCTCGAGAGTGATGAAAAGTTTCTGCGAATTGGGGTCCATGGCCTTGAAACTCCCCATGAAATAGTGTAAATCGTCCTCTGTAGTGTTGCACCTGATGCAGATGTCATCTAATAAGCAGGAAGCGATCTGTCTTCCCTCAACCCCCATCTCTTGAGTGTTGCCTTGTCTCCACCAAACCATTCCTCCAAGGCGTCCAAACCGCGATATGTAGCGCAAATAACCCTGCCCAGTTCGTCAAAGTCTTCAGGATCGGCGCCCTGTGTGTCATGACCAAAGGTGGACATGGTGAGCTCCAGCCGCCGAGATGTCTTCCATATCTCCCGCCATTCGGCCGCTGACCTGGCCTCCCACAGAGCTGCCTGGGCCGTGAAACCAAGCTGAGTTACTCTCCCTTCGCAGTCCCAACCAAGCTTCAAAAAGGTGTATACGCCCGAGATGGTTTCGGCAAACACTGCCGTCCGTCTCACGCTTTCCTGCCGTATCCAGTCTGTCCATTCATTTACTGGTCCAAACGGGCTGATTGTTTGCCTCAACTTCTCCGCCCATGCTGATAGCCGAGCTGCGTCACGCTCTGCCTGGGCTTGTTGTGTGATGTCGCTGGTTGAAAAGAGTCGTATGCACTGGTAGATAAGAAGTGCTTGCACAGGTGGGAGTAGATCAAGTTCTAATGGGGGATTGCAGGCCACGGCAGCTTCAACTGCATCCACCAAGAGTGATACTCGCCGCGCAATCTCAGTTTTTACGATTGCCACATTGGCCGGGTTACGCATAGCGTGCAAAGCACTCGCGGCGAGAGCATCCTGGAGTATAGTAGAAGCCCCGACTTGAGTGTGGTGAATAAAGGCAGTGTGACCGGCCTCTGCTAGTGCGCAGGCTTGGGCAGCCAGACGTCTTCCTGCATACTCGGAGCGGGCTTGGAACCTGCTGCCTGTCGTGATGGTTCCTTCGTTAGGGTCATCGATGATTGGCGTCTGCTGCGAAGTGCTGTTTGTTGCAGGCGTGATTCCCAGGTCTGACGGTGAAAGAATCCCTCCGCGTCCAATGATATCGCCGAGAAGGGACATCATGGCAGGCGACAACGGCGGAGGAATAGAAGGCGTAGAGCTGGTTGAGAAAAGCATGTAGTTGGTAGCGTCAGGAGTCTCGATCCAAGATGTGTCTTGGTATGGGAGACCCGTGTCTAAGAAGGCATTATCAACCGGAACCAATGACAGTGAATTGTCACCACTCTCATTGTTGGATGGACGACTAGGTTCAGGTGCTCCCCAAGGATACACGCAATCAACTCCTCGGGAAATGCATCGTCCACAGCAGGGCAGGCCAAGGTCACAGCGTCGCTTCGATGCCACGCATGCGTTGCATGATTTCCGCCTCGTCGAGAGCTTGGATCGCATGGTGAAGAAAGAGAATGAAGTTGTCAATGGGAGCAAGATTAGCGCGACGGTGAAGGCACATGTCACGATGATTACGCGATTGGGCCCGGAGGCGCGGAATGGAATAATGCTGCACCGACCCCAGCTACCTCAGCCCTGAATTCACCAAGTTGGATCAACTGAGTTTCTTCAAAACCCTAACATAGTCAAATGAACTCTACTTTCTGCCTAGCTATGGCTTCAACTCGTTGTTCTCGCAGGCGGGTAAGGATAATGCCCACCTACTTCGACTCGAGCGGATGAAGCTGAAAGTTGAAAGAGACCGACCCGGTCACGACATTCATGCTGTTCCTCCTCTTCAGATAATGAAAAGCATCGAGTCTGCTCCTTTCCTCTGGCGTCCCAATCTTCAGCTGTTCAAGAACTTCGGGCACGACCGCATATAGAATCTCGAGATTGCCATCCTCGATCTTGACGGAAATTCCAACCGCGCCCTTGGCACCGAGACGTCGAGTATCTTCAGACTCACGAATGCCCACTCCATAGCACGCATCGGCGCCAACTTTGCCAAACAATTTTCCCTGGTAGCTACTCATGAGCGCAGTGCAGAAACGTCCCGTTCCTCCAACAAGTTCAGGATATCTTGTCATGGCGTTGAAAATTCGTGCGAGGTTTCGAGTTCTCTGCGTCGTCGATGAAGTATTCTTCTCAACCTCGTCGGCAGCTTCTGCAAAGAGGGCGTACATGCGTGCCATGTAGAAAAGCGGAACGGCCGGCGCAGGAAGATTACAACCATCAATGCCCCATTCGACATTCCCGGGGTCAAGAGAAAGCTCCTCCACAACCTTCTTGACCTGGAGCTGCATGGGATGGTCTGGCAGGTGATAATCCAAGATATCAGCTCCGAGACCCTGGGCACCAGCCATCATGGCAACGTGCTTGCCGCTGCAGTTGTTGTAAATACCCGTAGGCTTAAAATCGGCCTTGATCCAAGCTCGGTTCAGCTCATCAGGGATTGCAGGATGGCCACCACATCGAAGATACTCCTCTCCGGCCTTGATCTTGTGGAGCATGGCTCTAGCGCGAGTGACATGGAAGTCCTCGCTGTTGTGGGATGCGCACATAAGAGCGAGATCAGCTTCGTCAAAGCCAGACTTTTCAAAGCCTCCGGTTTCGATGACGGCCACCGCTTGGGCAGGCTTCGCGGCTGATCGCACATGGGTGATTCGAGAAGGATTGCCGACAGCGAAGAGGATGTTCCCTTCGACATCAGTTACAGCGATGTGGACGCCATGAGTGTTTTCGATGATGCCGCCTCTGTCGGTGACGACGCAATCTCGGCCAATCTGTGTGGTCCGAGTCATGCCAGGGTGTTGAGAGCAGAAATTCGTGGTAGAGTCGTTGGGTGTATCACGGGACGAAGTGAAGAGATCTTGCCCAGCTCAGACGCAACATGATGACGCCAAGTAGTGCTGTGCTGCTTCTCGTAGATTCTTTTGACGGACGACCAAGTCGAATGTTTTATCTTATTTCGAACGCGAGCCACTTTGCACAAGTTACATCAAGTTCTGCCGTGAAAGGAATGTAAAAACACACCGCCTCTCAACTACCCCTCTCGGTGAATGACTCCAACTTTGAAGGATCGTTAGACAATTGGGCGTTGACAGCTCCAGATCAACCAACACACTGCGTTTGATAACTAGCTACTGCTTACAGTGGGTAATTTTAACTTAGAACCAATTGCAACCTTTTTTCCTGTCACGAACTTTCTTCGAAATCTCTCAGGTGCGTGTGGGACAGTTAATTCGATTGGCTCAATGCAACAATGGCATCATATCACAAATATAACTCAGGAGTATCGATGAGTCAAGTGACTTGCCTCTGCTGATCTAGATTCTCGAAAATTTTCCTAAACTGGTAATAGATTTAAAATTTCCTTGCAAGATAGATTTACTGCATAATCCTCTTCGACCACTTGCTTGATCAACGAGGGGAACCATACATCTCAACTGTGATATCCTTTTTGAATTCTTGGTTCACTTCTTTAAAGCCAGATTTGTATTCAGCTCAGAAAGAGACGCAGATCAGCCAAGTTGCTTACCAGTCTCAAGGCAAATTTCACAATACTTTAGCCACTGACTTCATGGAGCCGTATCATATCATCAACCCTAGGCTTAGACACCTCCTCAACTCTCTATCTCAGTGCAACTTGTTTATTCACTCCCCCACACTTATCAAGACGTAGAATTGACACCGTTAGGCAGCGTCAACTTGTCGAACTCCCCTGCGAGAACCTCTTCTCCGCCAGCCAAGAAAAATTCAAACTCAACATCAGGTTGAGCCTCCCTGTACAGTGCATTCTTCTCAGACGCCATCTTGAAGTTGTAGGCCGCCTCTTCATCGCTGATGATTTTCTTGGAGATATCATTCGCCGCTGCGGCCTCGGCTTGCAGTTGGATCTCGCATGACCGCTCCAGGAGCCCAAACATGAACCCTGCCTCATCCACCGTCTCGCCGCATGTGAGCAAGCCATGATTTATTAAAATTGCCGCCTTCTTATTTGAACCCAAGGCTTCGGCGATTTTGATGCCTTCTTGAGGCCCAAAGACGATCCCGTCGTAGGCATCGTAGACGGCAAGAATTCCATGAAAGTTGCAGACATCCTGGGTCAGCATATCAAGAGGACGACCAAAAACTGACCAGGCCCTTCCAGAAACTCCATGTGCATGGCAAATAGCATGGATATCTGGACGTCGAAGATGGACTGCCGAGTGGATGTAGTATCCAGCCATGTTGACCGTTCTCCCACCAGTGGTCGGATTCGGTGAGCCACCAACGATCTCACCCGATGAAATATCGATGCAAAGCATATCTCCGGCCGTAAGCATACCAAAATGTCGACTCAGAGGATTCATCCACATCAAATCTGGAAATTCGGGGTCTCGGACCGAGATGTGGCCAGATTGACCTTCGACATAGTTCTGACGGGCAAAGTATCGAAAGGTGACCGCCATGTGAGTCAATATGTGTCTGCGGTGCGCCTTGAATGTCGGAAAGGTTGGGATGTCTAAAGAACTAATCAGGTCTGATCAAGCTTTCCAAGGAGACCAGATGTACCTGGTAGGACATCTCCGTGGGAGATTGCTTCCAAAGGCGTCTTCTCCTTTGAGTTGTTGCTTTGAGACGCCTCTGGAGCTTCGTTCATGACTACCGCAGATGGAGACATGGCAATATGAGAATATGACAAGAAGAGAAGGAGGGTTGAGAGTGAGTCAAGAGTCAGTTATTATGAAGATGTCTGGTTCGAATCAACGTCGGGCAACACGGGTCGACTTGAGAGCTAGATATACCACAGCTCTTAAATCTTCCGGTCAACGCCCTTCATCTTGTCAGGGCGCCTTCTAAGAACGGATAATCTCAAGAGCTTATACTGGTGTCTCTCTTTTTCCTCGACCCGGGTGGCAGGCACCAAGAAGACGGATCGTCCACGTCATGGAGCACCCTCTAATGACAACGCCTTCTAATAACTGCGGTGTCCTCTAATTAATTTTTCCATAGCCTGTGTACATCGGAGACCATATCCATATAAGTAAATTAGCCATTAAAAAACAAGTGAAATCACACCATGATGTCTTGAATCGCCCTGCCCCGTTCCCAAACAGATCCTCTAAGAGAATAAAGCCCCGTTCATCATCAAAGACAGTGGCAACTCCCACTCTTCTCCAGAGTTCCGGTGATTTCCCTGTTCTTGTCGTGTCTTCTGGCACAAGCTCAAGGATGAGGCCTGTTGGTCGATTATCAATGCCGATGTGCAGATAAAGCAGCCTAGCGTTCCCTCTGGGTGTATCGATATCTAACCTTCCGTGGGCAGAAATGATATTTATTTTCTCCGTTTCCGTGGCTAACTCTGTCGGCTCCAGCTACACGAGATGCATCTTGATAGCCACCCGCTTCTAGTAATCGGCCTAGTCTTGGATGATGCAAAGTGAGTCGATCCAAAGATATGGGATCCCGAGTTGGATGCATCCCCTTACCGCATCAGCAAAGTTGCTAGGTAGTAGGTCGGTCGGGCACCAGTGATTTGCATGCTTCGCAAGGCCCCTTTGCTGGTGATTCAAGAGCATCTGGACGTCTCTGAGGGTCCGTTTTCGCCAAGGTCTTTGTTTCTTCTTCCGTCAAACTTGACTATGCTGCCTTGTTGAGTGAATTCATGGTCGTGGGGGGTCCTTAACCTCAGGCCAAGTTCAGCCAATTGCATAAGCATGAATGACAATGGAGCTGAGGTTCTGTTAATTGCGAGTGAGGACAAGTTACTAAGCAGTAATCTTGTGGTCTTATCAATGTACCTTAGCTGAAAAACTGTTGAGCCTAGACGAGGGTTTCTAGTCGCTGCCAACCCGCCACAGCATTCGTAACAGTTTCGTCAATTCTCGCACGGAGCGGCCCGTAGTTTAGCTTCGGGAAGATAGTTCATACGTAGTCTAGTTTACGGAAGCTAAACTCAGCTCGTCTCGGGCAGTGGTATGTGACTGTGAGTAGTCTTGTGAAAACCAATAATCACAACATGGTGAGCCTGGGGCTGGCTGAAATTCGTAACCGTCACCTCAATGTTTCAGTGCAACTGAGGGGTTCAACTCGCGTGTAGATCGCCGATTGGGCACAGCTTTTTGTGGCGTGGCCAGAAGTTGTTCTTCGCCTTGGTCTAGATCGAACTATTGAGTAAACCCCGGTCACTTGGCTATGCAATATCACCATTGCCTCCGCGCCGAGATTTCCATAGACCCTGGATACGAACAAACACAGTATTGAGAATGTGACAGTTGAGACATGGCGCTTTATCAGACTAGTATCACTTGTGACTATAAATAAGTGCTGTGTTCCCAGACCCCTTTCAACCCGAGCCAGATATTCACAATCTCATCCATTATATCTATTCCGATCACACACCCCTTCGAGCTTGTCACTCCCATACTATCTTCAGCCATGGCACAAGCACAGGACCAACAGAGCCTGCTTCACCTTGGCATGGAACAAGTCGGCTGGTTCAGGTCCAAGAAGATCCCTGTGCACACTCCCGGAGAAGTCGAGTATGAGAGAGCCGTCGCAAACAGTAACCTTTTGTACCGCTTCGCTAGACCGGCCTGCGTTCTCCAGCCCGAACACAACTCTCACATCCGCATCATCATCGCCCGTGCCAAGGAAAAGAAGCTTCCCGTTTGCATCAAGAATGGCGGGCATTCTTATGCGGGCTTTTCCACCATCAATGATGGTCTCTTGATTGATCTGGTCAACATGAAGAGGGTTGACCTAGATATGGAGAAAAAGACCGTCACGATGCAGGCCGGTGCTCAGTGGGGTCATGCATACAAGGAACTCATTAACGATCATCACGACGGGTGGGTCATCAATGGTGGGCGATGTCCTACTGTCGGAGTGAGCGGCTTCACCCTCGGCGGCGGCCTTGGCCCTTTTACTCGAAGCTTCGGAATGGGTAGCGACACCTTGCTCGAAGCCACCATCATCACGGCTGCTGGGGAGACTGTCATTGTCAAGAACGCCGGAAATGCAACGAAGGAGGAGCAAGATCTGTTCTGGGCACTCTGCGGTGCTGGCGGCGGCAACTTCGGTGTTGTGGTCGAACTCAAGATGAAGCTTCAAGAGCTGCAGGGGAAGGATGTCGTAGCTGGGAGGTTTACATGGTCACCTAAGCACTGCGAAAAAGCCCAAACGGAATTTATGGACACCATGGTCAAGTTCTACACCACCGACTGGCCGAACGAGATGACCATTGACAGTTCATGGCTGTGCGATCTCAAGGATGGGAGGGAAGATCCTGCTGTTCGGTTCCTGGTTTATTACAACGGCACCGAAAAGGAGTTTGACATGTTGATCGATAAGAATCTCGGAGGCGTCAAGGATAATGGGGAAGAGAAGAAACTGCCAAAGCAACTGAAGAGACGTACGCTACAAGAAAAGTCGACGAGGTTCCTTCACGAGACGCTTGTCTCTCAGTGGTCAGAGGAGACCATCAGGGCGTTCCCCTCGAACCCATCCTACAAGATCTACACATCGTTTGTCTTTGGCAACGGAAAAGACGAGATCCAAAAGATCACCGAAATCATCAAGACAGAGATGGGGGCGTTCAGGAAGGAATTCAAGGGCGAGCAAGGTTTGCTGCAAGTCACATGGATCCATTGCGGGGGCAAGGCGAGCGAGAAGCAGCCTGATGCATCAGCTTATCCCTGGCGAGGAGGCGTCTACCACGCATACATCATGATTGACTGGCAGGAAAAGTTCCTTGAGCTGGATATGAGGGGCTTCTTGGAAAAGATGAATGAGAAGCTGAGACCCTTCTCTCACTCGCAACGAGCCGCCTTCATCAACTTTCCCGACCCAGCTTTCAAGAAGGACGCTCACGAGGAGGCATACTATGGACTCAACAAAGAGAAACTGCGCAAGATCAAGGCCTTTTGGGACAAGGACAATTTCTTCGGCTGGTCTCAGGGCGTCCAACTTCCAGACAAGGTGGTGCATCGTGAAGGGGACGAGTGCGCTGACGTGGCTGGTCATGAAGAGTTTCTGGAGGCAAACAAATTGGTGGACAAGATTGCCAAGGGACAGTGGGAGACCTTCTCTGCGCCTCCTCTTAATGCGCTCGTCGGGGGTGTTCTGGGTGTTACTGGTTTTGCGTATTGAGTCTGAGACGAGGGTGTTGATCTTATTGACGGGGTAACCAATTGTTAGAAACATCAAAGAGATGGTACCAATAACAATTCTGGTCAATGAACAAGCTGTCTTGGCGTCAGATGGTAGAGTGGCGCATCTGCCACCAACAAACAATCTCCCCAACCCCTCACGGATGAACCAACTCCAGCTTCATCAATGATTCTCCGTCTCTCTTACTTGATGCCAGCATGTTGCACCGTCTCTCGCGCCGTCTGGCTCCCTACTTCCGTGCAATTAGCCTGCGAATTCTCTCTGTGTGGCGACTTCTCATCTTTGCCTTTATCACCTGGACTCTCTTTGACACTCTACTCGTTCATCACCGGCTTTATGCGGCTGGACAAACTTACTTGAAGCCACAGAGTTCTGTCCGAGTGTACATTGCAAGATTGCATTGGAACAATGAGCGGATACTTCGCAACTCTTGGAACCAAGGCCTTCTCGATCTTGTATCAGTTCTCGGACCCAGCAATGTCTTTGTGAGCGTGTACGAGAGCGGCAGTCGGGATGGCTCCAAAGACGCCATCGGGGAACTCAACAAGGCGCTGGAGGCAATGGGAGTCCCACGGAACATCACATTGGACAAGACCACGCATGCTGATGCGATGGCATCGCCACCTCTTGAGCCAGGGAATGGCTGGGTTGAGACGCCGCGTGGAAGAATAGAGCTTCGCAGGATTTCATACCTTGCCCGGCTACGGAACAAGTCTCTCCAACCCTTGAAAGAAATGGCTCGGGGTGGAATCGAGTTTGACTATGTTCTTTTTCTCGGCGATGTCGTGTTTACTGTATGCTTCACCCATCCACTACGAGTAGAACTAATAGATTCAGGTTCCCGACGTGCTTACGCTACTCGATACAAACAATCGTGACTATGCAGCGGCATGCTCACTAGACTTCAGCAAACCCCCTCGATACTACGACACATTTGCGCTGAGGGACGCCGATGGCCATGAGCATGCGACACAGACGTGGCCGTACTTTCGGTCGTCCAAGTCGAGAGCTGCTATGAAGCGAAGCGAGCCTATTCCTGTCAGCAGCTGCTGGAACGGCATGGGTAAGACAGTCCTCATCTCCCTAGATTAGCCCTTTTATTAAGATACTAATGAACACCCTCTCCAGTCTTTATGCCTGCAGCTTCATTTGTTGGTGACCAGGCACTCACCTTTAGAGCCATCGACGACTCTCTCGCAGCAAAACATCTTGAAGGCTCCGAGTGTTGCCTCATCCATGCTGACAACCCAGAGTCGGAGACGAGAGGCGTTTACCTTAACTCCAACGTCCGCGTCGGATATGACCGTCGTGCTTATGAGTTGGTTCACTCTGGCGGATCATGGCTCACTTACAGTCAGATCCTATACGGCCTTTGGAAGAATAGGCTGGCAAGGTGGTTCACGACATCTTGGTTTAAAGAGTGGTGGGTTCGAAGTTTGGAGCGTGCTTGGCAGAGGCAGAATCCTGGCCATAGTGAAAACGGGATGATGTGCGTCATCAACGAGATGCAGGTGCTTGTTCATAACGGTTGGGCCCATGTTTGAATGATGCTTTCAAATAGTTCAAACACTCGAAGTAGAGCAAATACCAAGTTCGGATTCATTCAATCACGGATTTTCTTGGTTTGTGGCAAGGCAACTTCTGACCAGAGTAGAGACGCATGAAGCTTGTCCCATATCACATATATCTGACCATCATGATAACACCTTCTGCCAACATGCTTGCCTTTTATAGTCAGCTCTTGAACAATCAGCCATCTCATCTTTCTTCAAGGGGCCTGTCCTTGAATGGTCAGGCATGAGCCTCTAGACCCACTGCTCCAAGTCTAGAGTTGTCAGACTAAAACCCCTACGTCCCCCAATTAAGCCAACTTTGAAGTCGCCGAGAGGCTATTGAAGGAGAGGTTATTCAGAAGAGGTCGCCAAATGATCTAGGACCCATCTAAGAAGCTTTTACTAAGACTTGCGTTGATATTCTGCAATCCTACCTCTGTCAAGTTGTTACGCCGCGCGAAGCACTGGGAGCTCAGGCGTGATGACAGATTTTCCACAGTCTCATATCAGAGAAATAAGCACAGACTTGATATTGAAGCCTATTCAAAGAATGAAGATTGAACATACATTGGCCTAATGGAGCCAGCACACATGCTGAATGGTTCTCAAGGTATCGTCTAGTTAGTCCAACCGGGCCACCTAGACACAACGCATTACCCGCAGCAAGAAGCAAACACTCCTTGAACACTTGACCAATCACACAGCTGAAGGATTCCAGTCCATCTGTTGGTTCATCGTTGGCATTTCTTGCAGACAATCTTGGTGGTGTGGGGTTTGAGCCCTGGTTGTGCTCGGGAAGAACACATGAGATTGTCAGATCTGTGCTCTGATTTGTCCACGCGCAGTCTCAGATAGATCTGTTTGGCCTTTTATATTCTGATTGGCTTGTTGGCGGTTTGAGGCTGTCTGCAACCAGTTGTCAACTCAGCACTCTGTGTGCATGGTTCATGAGTTAAGGGTCACACCATTGCACTAAAAGGATTTTAAGTTATACCAATCTTCTTTGAGATCTAGGCTATACTACATGTTTTATTAATACAGGCCGTCCTTCAGGTAGAATTAGTTCAGCCAACACGGTTCGTTTGAGAAAGAAATGGTGAAGACTAGCGAAAATGTCAAACATAGTAACGACTTGGGCTTGCTTGACAAGATCTAAACATTTGTTGCTCGTGATGGAGAAGAGTTGATGGTTAGATGCTGAAATGAACGTGAAGAATAAATCTACATGAGTGAATATGAGTGAGAGGACCCTATTCCGAATATCGACATGTATGTGTGTAGGGTAGTGCCACTCTCTTTCACTTCCTTTTGTATCACCACGGTAGAACGTATAGAACATTGGTCTCTAATCAGAGGTTCTACGTAGAATTACAGACTCTCAATTGAAGTACCAAGAGAGCTTGTTTCTATTAGCTAACTCTGACGATTACTCTTTTCCTCAGTTACAGATAACACCCAAGACCTTTCGTAGCTATTCACACTCAAATCTATCAACAGCCACAATGGCACTCAAGGTGTGGTATTGCCCCATAAAACAAGACAGGGGTCAAGTTCAAAAAACAAACACAATGCCAGCGAATTGTGGGCCGTGCAAGCATATACGAAAAGAAACAAGCAAGGCACCGATCAAGATCCGTCTTCCAAACAAGCCCCAAATCTCGGTGTACGACTCATGACAATGTTCAGCCGCATGCCGGGAAAATAGATTAACTAATAACCTGTCTGTCTCTGATTCGGACGACATTTGCAGAACCGGTCATTTCCGTAAGGTGTCTGTATCTACCGGGCTCCACGTGGAGTGTGGCTAATGTAGGAACCCGGCGGGAAGCGATTCATCAAATTCCCGTTCATCTCCGGAGTCTATTCTGAGCCTTGAGCTTTCAGACATGTCGTCTCCGGCTCCGAAGCGGGCGAGACAAAGAGTCAAAAAGACTGCAAGGCTGGCCTGATCTCATGGCGGCTCGAGCTGCGAGGTGCGGCTGTGGCTGCGGGCGCAAAGGATTGCCTTGCCTGAAAACCCCATCTAGCATCTAACTTGGTAGAACCTCTTTTGGTCACGGGAGACGCCAGCATGCGCGTCCTGACTTGTCAATTCGTCAGGTAGATTACCTTGTCGTGTGGGACCGGAGAGGCTGAACAATGTATATCAGGGATCTAGCTTCAACGCACGATGCATGCGGCAATTTACAACGGGCATGACGTCTTGTGTGTGAATTGGCTTCCTAGAAGAACTCAGATTCCAGGCGGCCGACCGTTTCTAAGGGTTTGCTTTTTGCGGGGGGCTGGACGGAACTTGACGGGCTGAAAGATGCTCAATGTCTCAAATCAAGGGCCCTTGTCTTCTTCATCAGCTATATGTCGCGCATATGAGCGATTCGCCTCGCCTCGCCTCAGAGACCCGATCCGACGTCGCTGAACGGAGAAAAAAAAAAGTTGGCCTGACTGTGGCAAGGGTCTTTCTGTCTTGTGCGACATGCAACCCTGCAGGGCATCATCTAACATTGGCTGATCGTCTAACCCCTAGATCCTAGTCCCTTGCTACCCCCACCTCGTCGAACTTGGCGCCTCGGGAGTTGTTCTGGTGTCTGGGGAAGAAGAAGAGGGCCGGTGGGTGTGTGGTGATGTGTCCAGGGGAGGGATCTTTGACGAGATCTTGCCCCCTGTAGCCGCTCACAACCCCCTTGTTTCTAACACATCCTGCCATCTCATCGCACTTCTCTCCTCCCTCTGCAACCTGATCTGAGCCCGGGATGCTCGGCGGACATGGCATGCCGTGAAGGAATAAGCGCCCACTCCATTTTCTGTGCGACAGAAGAGGACCTTTGACACCTTTGACACACACTCTGGCATCCATCCAAGCATTCTAGACCCCCAGATCTGAGACAGGCTTGCCTGCCTGCTTCATCATCACCCACTTCCAGTCGGCACCTTTCCACTTCCCGGTCCCCATTCGCCCGATCCGCCGAGCACATTACTCCCATGGCTCTTTTCACTCATTGAAACACGCGTAGATCCAGACACAATTAACCCATTTGTCGCGTGAGCTCTGTCTTGGCTTGAGACATGTCACCATCAAAGATCGAAAGATGAGTCTCAGAAACTGACTCGATTGCCGACTTCAGCCTTTCTCATCAGGCTACCCGAATTCCTCGGCCTCGGCAATTGGCAGCGGAACAAGTCGTCCTCCCCCTTCTCATAGCCCATGGCCTGATCCCACCAGAATGTCTTGGGCGTCGTCCCCCATTGAGACACCTGGATGTTCTCGCACAGCATCAACAGCCCCCCGGCCCGCACGCCATCCATGCTATGCCATGCCATGCCACTTCGATCCGCGCCGCACGTACCCCGGCTTTTCTGCAGATGGCTTGTAGATACTCGTAGGGCCTTCCTTGTTTTTAGAGGCGGCTGTGGCGGACTCTTTGTTGACCGGATATCCGACCGGATGCACCATGGCACATCATGGACAACTCATGCATTGGCGTCAACGCCATCATCATTGAGATCAACAGTGTGAATGGGCACGGCACGGAATGAATTGTCCAAGAGCAGTAGCTGTAGAGACAAAGAAAAATGTTCAATTTAGTGCTAGATTACAGTACAATTTTGTTGCGCGGGATATAGTAACAATTGCCGTGATAGTTCCTTTTTCGTCTTGTTTGTCCCCGCCCGCCACCAAAAAACGCCTGATGAGTGAATAATATCCAATCCCAATCTAGTATGCCGCAAATCCTCTGCGATATTCGTGCCGGGCCGACCAGCCCCCTCATGCAGCATCCTCCACCGTAGGCCTCTTGTACGATGAGCCCTCGTCCGATCCATTAGACACGCTGCCAGAGTCGTGGTTGCCCTTCTCCTTGTTGTCCCACACTGAGCTGGCCGCTGTCACCGAGCCGCTGCTGTTGGCGTGCTCCGCCAGCTTCTTGGCAGCCGAAAAGATCGAAAAGTCCTGGGTGATGCTTGTGACGATGCTGTTGCCATCCTGGGTCTCGGTCGTCTTCTGCGTCTTGCTGTGCTTAGTGTCGAGGTTGAGGCGACGAAGGGCCTCGCTGATGCGGTCGCGCTTGGCCTGCTCTGACTCAGGCTCTGGAGATGCAGTCTTCTGCTCCGGTTTGAGAACAGGCGATGGTGGCTCAGCACCGGGATGGCGTCCGGTCTCAAGGAAGCTGGCCTTCTCAGCCTCCTCACGGGCAGTCTCCGCCTTGTGTTGCTTCATCTTCTCATCGAGAGTCTTGGGTGCAGTGGGGTCGGGCACTGGCTTAGGCTCCTTCTTCTCACGACGGGTGAGCTCAACTTCAAGGACACGGGTGCCCATGGGCACCTTGGACTTGAGGCCATCGTCGTCGCGGTCATAGTAGAGGGCCCAAATACCAGGGAGCTCTTCGACGGCGCAGAAGCCCTCCCAGCCTTCGCATGTCATGCGACGGTCTTGCTTGGTGCAGTCAAAGGGGCCGGTAATATGGCCCTCAGTGTCGGCACGGACGCCATACTTGACCTGGTAAGTGTTCTTATCGACGTAGATCCAGTTCAGGAATGGAGGGTCATCGCTGATGGTAGTGACAAGGCCTTCGTACTCGGTATCAGGAAAGGGGAGGAAGTATCCTGAGAAAGCATAGCCTTTGCTGACGTTGTTCTTGGGGTCGTGGTTATACAGTGGGTGTTCATTGGCGATATAAAGCTACAAGACATCATGTCAGTCATGCCATTGTCAAGATTGCATTGAAGTTAATCTACCTTTGAGTCCTTGAGGACAACCAACTTGTTGTTGATGTCACGACTTCTGATGGAAGGCTTGACACAAGAGACGACCAAGTTGCATCGTCGACCACGATGCTCTTCACGCTTGGACTTTGCCTGACTCTGTCGGATAGCCTCTTGTGTGCCTAGCATGGCCGGGCACACGGTAAGGGCGAGGAGCATGGGAACGGACATGACGACGGCTTGCGGGTCGTCCTTCTGGACTGCTTCCTTGAGCTTGTCGACTTCCTCGAGGAGTTTCTGCTTGCAGAGACCGCCAAAGAGTTGCTGGAGAGTGCTCTGGGTTGAGCTGTCTGGCGTGCTCGGTGGTTGGGGAGTGGAGTTGCAAGATGAGGAGGACGAGGATGATGGAGACGACATTGATGTCGCCTGGGGTCACGTTCGACGTACGTATGTGAGGCGATATTCACGGCGGCAAAAACAAACCGGGAAAAACAAAACAAGGAAGTTGTCTCGAGAGAGTATGCAAGACACGATGCAGGAGGAGAAGAAGGAGGGAAGACTTCTTCCGGGGTAATCTCTGAAAGAGATTATACAAAGTGGTACCCTATTTATGGAAGGAAAAGTAACCAATGAAGGAGCTGAAGACACCCCCAGACGCCTGCCTTCCATCGGGAACAAGAGATTTCTGCTATGGAGGTATGTACGTGGACGGGAAGGAGCTGCCCTGGCTGGATCGGATCCATCATTAGGGAGGCAAGAACTGGGGCTGCGTACAAGAGACGGACACCATGTCCGGGAGGCGGCCGGTGTTTCCCGATGGAATCATGCCATTCTTAGATCCGAACCGAGCGTATACAATGTACACAAGCGTCAAGCGTTCCACTGACCGTGCTTTTGGTCGTCGAGAAAAGAAAGTTGATGGAATTTGTGGAAAAAGAGAGCCTGACACGCCCAACCCCATGTCCCTCTCATGTCCCTTCTCCGAGTGGAACCTGCCCGCTGCCGGCGTGTGGATGTGGAGGCGGCGCTGATTTCTGGCCAACAATGCGCATGATGCGAAACATCGACGAAGGGGATCCCTGCCTTGCCGCAAGCCCATCTCTTGACAACCTTGGCTCAATCGACGATATCCTTGCTTGGGTCTAGGGAGACTAACCCCTGTCGTCGAGCTAGAGCTCTCCCACCCTTCGAGAAATGCCGTGCAGATTTGTTCAGCCCCCAAGGCGTACACCAAGATCTTGAGAGGGCTAGACGCGGGACTCAACGGCGGGCAATTGGAAAAGCCGCTCGACTATCGAATGCGGGCCGTCCATGAGCGAGACAATCGGCCGCCACCGGCTTCATCGGAGGTCCGGAGGAGTTTACCATCGGGAGGGGCCGCTTATACCGCTGTGAGAGTGCCTGGCTAACAAACTGTCTAGTCTCTATCCTCGGAGTGCCGCGACATACGTTCCTTGCTAGGCGTCTCAGCCGCCTCGAAATGTAGCTCCCGTGCTGCCCTTGTCGCTCAGTGTCGCCACGGCGTATGCCAACATCGGATGATATCGCGGATACGTGTCACTCGAGTACCTCCCCCTCCCTAGTGTCCCCATAGGCCCATCTGTAACCAGCCGTGGTCGTGACCGTGACCCTGCGTCTACGCAAGAGTGAGTCTCTATGATGCTGTGCTTGCTTTGTGTGGTATCTGGTTGCGTGCTTGCTTTGCTCTGCCTGCTCAGGCCGCCACGCCCCATGCCCTTGCCCATGCTTGAGTCTACAGCCGCCGCCCCTTGCTGCCCTGGATCTTGAGCCTGGAAAGGGCGGCAAAGAGATGTTATCGGCCGAGGCCTGTCGGTTGAGCGCCTCTCGGCGCTCGCAGGGGATCTGATCGAGGTCAAAGTTGCAATTGAGGCTTCGGCAAGGACCCTCTCTCGTACAGCTACAGCTTCGAGATGGAGCTCCCCAGGGGCATGGACGCATGTAGGTCATGGGGGCTCCAGGGTGTGCAAGGTCCCAAGATGCAACCGAGACCATCGATTGACGAGTGTCGATGCACGCGCGGCATGCCCCAGGAAATTTGACAAGAGCCGCGCAGCTATTCCTAGCGTGCCTCAGCGTGAGACAGCATGGACAACTCATCAAAGTCGTGAGGTTGGTGATGCTGGGTTCTGCTGGTCAAGGTAGCCGCAGCAGCAGCATGGATGTGCCCCCGTCAGGCGGAGCGTCCTTTTCGGCATGTCGTCGAGTTCACCAAGGCGTCCATCGGGATGTTTCGCGGCAATGTGGAACTGGGTGCGGCCTTGCGAGTGTGGCCCTTTGACGCAGCCTGACAGGCATACGGACAGACGAGACATCGCAGAAGACAACACGGACAAAGCAAGAGTCACCCTTGAAGGCTGGGCCAAAATGTCTATATAAGACGGCCTTTCCATCGCCCAAGGTTCAACTTCTTTCCTCACCACTCACCATCACATCTTCTCAACAATCATCTACTTGAGCCCCAGCTCCCACCACCACCACCACTTTCAACTACTTCGACAACCTTTGTCCAACAACCCCAACCAGCACAATGTCTGCCCCTACTTCGTAAGCAACCCCGAATTTCCTACAATCTCCTTCCTTCTCTCGCAATGGCACTGGCAAGCAATGGCTTCTAGCCACCGCTTTGGAGCTGCTTCAGCCTCTACTCTCCAGAGTCTCAACAGCAATGGAGTCTAACACTGATTAGCACTCCCCCTCCTGCCTCTGACTCCCCCATTGCCCAGCCTCCTTCTCCTGCTCCTGCTCCTGCTGCTCCTGCTCCTGCTCCCGCTGCGCCCACGTAAGAATATCATTGATAGCTTGGGCTACCAACTTGAGCTTCGCAATGGCTAACACTTGGATATCAACAGCCTCGCTAAGCCCGCCTACGCTTCTGACTCTGACTCCGACGGTCAGGCTCGTGGCGGCCGCCGCGGCCAGAAGCAGCAGTTCGTTGTTCCTCTGCCTACCTCCACCGGTCTCTCTCAGCCCGCTGGTAAGTGATTGGCTCTTCTGAGCTTCTTCGAGAACCACTTTACTGACGACCTCCTGCAGGCCAGCTCCTCAAGGGTGCTACCGACGATGCCGGTGCCCAGAAGTCCGCTGCTCTCCTCGTCGGCATCAAGCTCGACCTTGAGGCTGAGGTCCACCTGACTGCCCGCGTCAAGGGTGACATCGTCGTCGGCCTCTACTAGACGGCGAACTCGTGCTCGCTTGAGTCCATACCTGGTGGATGGTCACAAGTCAATCAGCATGGGGACATGTGATGATAACGAGAATGGTGAGCACTCTGGCAACGCCCACCGCTATTGAAGGGCAGGCAATTGGAAACCTTTCGGGGTGGATCAGGGTGTCCAAAAATGGAAAACTTTCCTTTACTTCTGGACCGGCATATATGAAAATTCTTGTAGCTTAGACAATACAACCTCTTTGCTACCACTTTTCCTCGCATTGACTTGACTACCTGACTTTTCTGGCTTCTAACATAATCTGAATAACTCCAACTTGCAGCTTCGACTAACTGAGCATCATTAACAGAAACACAAAACAAATTCGCCCTCAAACAGACTCAGCCCTTCCATGTCCATCATTCGACACTTGTTGGAGGTCTGTTGGACGTAGAATTAAAGCTGACAACCTGACAGGCCCCCATGTCATGCCGAGCCGCTGTCTCACGCTTAGTGGCCCGCGTCCCTGGCCCAACACAACCACACTTATCCAATGCGAGTAAGTCAAGCGATCCAACACGCCATTTTTCCGGTAAAGGTTGCAACGGCCCGTCCAATAGTCTCGATTAAAAAGCAGGAAAAAAAAGATCCGATTCAGATCCGATTGAGGAGAATCGACCAAAATTCCCCGGCAGATTTTCAGGCCCCGAAGCGAGGTGATGTGTCAATTCACCCACCATCGAGCGCTAATTGTTCGAGAAGGTTGCACTGCATCGACCACGTCTACGTCTTGCTGTAGCGGACTTTCGGGGAGGATTCATTTTGCGCCCGTCAATGCGTGAACTGCATCGATAATTTCTCGGGGGAAGCGAACATAACAACATTAAGACATGCAATAACAGTTTCTGCGAACCCGCATCCTGCACGGATACGTGTATTGCCCAATGCGCTGAGGGGTTTGAGGCTTGTCGGTCCGAACGAGAAAGTGTTTCGGGAGCTGAATCCTCGTGACGCAGATGCTTTACCAAGCGATCAGATCATGAACTGCATCGGGAGTGTTTCCGGTAGGTTTTTCATGTAATAATGAGATCTTGTTATTGATAAGAGACGCTGAGAAGAAGGGTCCATGTCGCTTCTGAGGTGGAATCACTGTACATTGCGGGGGATTGTGTACCTGGGGATTTACCTGGATACCCGGCTTATATCCAATACCACCCTCCTATAACTATCTGGTTCTACAGCAACCATAGTTACTGATAACCCTGGCTCTATCCTCCCAATCACGGCTTTCGCGTTTAGAGAAATAATATCAGGTATGTTATACATTGAGACATCCGGGAAGATAGATATGGTTCCAGGTTCCTATAACGGTTTGCGGGGAGCCCCAGCCACAGGAACCTTTGTATCAATCGTATGGTGAATCGCCGTGCATGTCGCATCGACGTCGCATATCACAAACATCGATAAGAATCTGAAGGCATAACATCAATGCTCACTGCAAACACCTATCGCTTCATCAAGGAGATATCGTTGACGATGGTGTTGCCGGATCATCTTGTTAGTCCGGTCCCGTCCCGAAGAAGCAATTACACCACCGCGCGTCGGCTGTGAATGAGGAGCAACAGAGAGGAACGCGCGATTGCGCAAACAGTTTTCAAAGAAGAGATGAAATAAACAAGAGCGAGAATACTTATCGCGTTCAACTCCAACTCTTCACACACACATTTTTTCTACAATGCCCAGATCTGTGAAACGCGTGCACGAGCTCATCGACCTTACGGGCGATGACGATACTGAGACGCGTTCCAAGCGGCCCGAGCGGGCGGCGCCCAGCACTTCCAACTCGGTCCCCACGCCGGGCTTCTACCCGGGCAGCCAGTCTCAGGGTGGCGTGCCTGCCTCTCAGGCTTCATTCGCCGAACCTGACTATCTCGACCTGACTCAGGAGAGCGAGGGTCCTCCGTTTGAGCTCTATGGAACCTTTGGTGCGTTTGACCCCCTGGTGCGCGTGTGTGCTCATTCCTGACCGGGTTGTAGTGGGCAAGATTGTTGGTGTTAGGTACTATAATGGATATGCTTCGCCGGGTGGTAAGTACCTGGATCTTGGCTCTTACGGACGAGAGGAGGTTCACATCAGATAGAAACCGTCCTGTGCAGACGAGAACCCCATAATCAGGTTTGTAACGCCTCTGTACCACCTCAAGTGGTCCCATTCTCTGTCTCGGCCCCCGCGCCGTGACATGGTATCTCAGCATGGACCCCGTCGTGTGTGTGTATCTCAGGGCAGAACTCTCTGACCTTTGCTGCAGTACGACCGAAACGCCATCCGCGTAAACAACGTCTTTGGTGATCAGATCGGCCATCTCCCGCGCAAGGTTGTCGAGAAAATCACCCCATATGTGGTAAGACGAGCAAGAACGCTGTGCGATCCGTCAGTTGGTGTGTGTCCTTGTCTAATTGAGCTCCAGGATGCTGGCGACATCATGCTCGAGGCCCAGCTCGCGGGCGAGAAGGGTTTTTACGACTGTCCTATCAAGCTGTTCTTCTATGGTCCTAGCAACCCTGATGAGCGTTCCGTGCTAGAGGAGAAGCTCAAGAAGGACAAGCTTCTCAAGGCTACGGAGTTGAAGAAGAGCAAGAAGGAGGCTGAGGCTCGTAGAATGGCACTGGGCTTGGTGAGCGGAACCTCGAGCCATGGACTTGGTTCAGAGCCCGTCATTGCTCAGAAGCCTGACAAGCCCGAAGTGTCCTGGGGGGCGCTTCTACAGAAGAGTGAGGCGATTGAACTGCGTAATGGTGCAGACGCCATCAAGGAGCTGGCAATTGGCGAGGACCAGCTTGAGAAGCTGCCCAAGGCCGAGCAGCCTGCTCAGTTGAAGTCTCAACTTTTGCCGTACCAGCTCCAGGTGCGTCTAGTCGTACGCAGTGTGTGATTACCACTGACCAGTTTGTAGGGTCTGGCCTGGATGGCCTCCAAGGAGAAGCCCCAGTTCCCAAAGAAGGGTTCAGAGGATGTCGTTCAACTCTGGCGGCGTGATGCTAGAGGCCGTTGCTGGAACATCGCGTCCGACTTTGTCACCTCTACAACTCCTCAGCTCCTCTCAGGTGGTATCCTCGCCGACGACATGGGTCTCGGCAAGACCATTCAGATCATCAGCCTGATCCTTACGGGTGGCGGGGGTCCTACTCTCATTGTTGCCCCTGTGAGCGTCATGAGCAACTGGGCCCAGCAAATCAAACGGCACGTCAAGGAGGAGCATCAACCTCAGGTTCTCGTCTACCACGGTGGCGAAAAGAAGTCGGCAGAGGACCTAGCCAAGTACGACGTCGTCATCACCAGCTACGGTAGACTTGCTCGGGAGCGCGACCAGGGCGTTTACAGAGCTCTCACGTCAGAACACTTCAAATGGCGCCGTGTAGTCCTCGACGAGGGTCACACCATTCGTAACGCGAGAACCAAGGTAGCCCAGGCTGCATGCGAGATCAACGCCGAGTCGCGATGGGTTCTAACCGGTACCCCAATGTAAGCTCCCTAGACAATCCTCAGACAACACTACTAACATGAGATAGCATCAACTCGGTCAAGGACCTGCACTCGATCCTCAAGTTCCTCCACATCACCGGAGGCATCGAACAGTCCGAAATCTTCAACGCCAAGATCACTCGCGAGCTGGGTTCCGGCAGTGGCAGTGGCGAAGCTCTTCTGCAGGCCCTCATGCATGACCTTTGTCTCCGTCGTAAGAAGGACATGAAGTTTGTCGACCTCAAGCTTCCTGAGAAGAAGGAATACATTCATCGGATTGCCTTTCGCAAGGATGAGAAGCGTAAATATGATGCTCTACTGTGAGTTGTAAGAGTGTTCATGCTTGAATCAATCGCTGACAGTTTTGTAGGGATGAAGCGAGGGGTGTTCTAGAAGAATGGCAAGCTGGATCTTCATCAGGACAGCAGGGCCGCTTCCAAAACGTCCTTGAGCGGCTTCTCCGCCTCCGCCAGGTGTAAGTCCCCATGCCTCGCTCCATATGTTCTCCCTCTAACCTCTTCAGCTGTAACCACTGGACCCTCTGCAAGGAACGTGTCGCCAACATCCTCAACCTTCTCGACGAGCACGAAGTCGTCCCCCTCAACGACAAAAACCGAGCCTTCCTCCAGGACGCACTCCGTCTCTTCATTGAGAGCCAAGAAGATTGCGCCATCTGCTACGACACCCCAACCGACCCTCTCATCACAGCATGCAAACATGTCTTCTGCAGAGCTTGCATCGTCCGCGCCATCCAACTCCAGCACAAGTGTCCCATGTGCCGAAACCAGCTCACTGAGGACTCTCTGCTCGAGCCAGCACCCGAGGACGCAGGCGACGACGCTAGCAGCTTCGACGCCGAGACGCAGAGCTCCAAGACGGAGGCCATGCTGCAGATTCTCAAGGCCACCGTCCGTAAGCCGGGATCCAAGGTGGTCGTCTTCTCGCAGTGGACCTCGTTCCTCAATATTATTGAGGTGCAGCTCAAGGCTGAGGGAATCGGCTTCACCCGTATTGACGGTAGCATGAAGACAGACAAGCGTGACAGTGCCATCGAAGCCCTCGACAATGATCCCGATACACGCGTCATGCTTGCCAGTCTTGCTGTGTGCAGCGTTGGACTCAACCTCGTTGCAGCCGACACAGTCATTCTTTCCGACAGCTGTAAGTCTAAACCCCAGTTCCTCATAGTCATAGACACCAGCTCACATGTCAATAGGGTGGGCGCCCGCCATCGAAGACCAGGCCATCGATCGCGTTCATCGCCTAGGCCAGACCCGCGAGACAACCGTCTTCCGGCTCGTCATGGAGGGTTCAGTCGAAGAGCGCGTGCTAAATATCCAGAAGGAGAAGCGGGAACTGGTGACAAAGGCCTTCCGCGAGAAAGACGCCCGGGGAAAGAAGGCGAAGGAAACTCGGGTGGCCGACGTACTCAAGCTTCTGGGATAGAGCAAGCCATGTGGCTTCTGGCGTAAAAGTGGTTAGGTTTGGGGGCGTCAACGGTTGTACAAATATCTGGATTCTAGAGCGTGGAACATAGTTGTGCTCAGGGTTGGCATTCATGGAATAAATGCCAGGTCATAAGAGTACCTTTACAGATTCGATTGCGAAAGGGACACTTGCCAGACAGTAAGATCTGCCTGAATGGTTTGTTTGCTATGATAATTCGTTTGCTCTGATGACTTGATTGCTCTTTCAGTCAAGGGCAGTAATTGCCTTGCATGTCAATGTGGATCCGCTACCTCCAGCAACCCAAGACATCAATGGATGGCTATCAAGACATTTTTTAATGCTATATTCACTAGTTATACAGAGATTTTCTCGCAGCCTAAGATCATCACTTCAGCCATTTGGCATAAGCCCAGCGAATGCGCTCCAAGGCCTTCTCCTGCACCCGGATGTCTTTCTCGTTAGAGAGGTAATCCAGATCCTCGAGAAACTCCTTGCCAACCTCACGAGGCATGAGCTTGTCGACAAGGTTTCGCAGAACGTGTACCTCGCACAGCAAGAGACCGTGGTCCTTATGCTGGAGGCTGTTTCCGGAAGGATGGGCCTGAGAGAGGATGCGGTCAATGTTACGGAGGATGCGAATGGCCTTGCCGGTCTTGCGGGACTGGCGCAGGCCGGACCGGCCACCGAAAACACCACGAACGTACTGGTAAATGCTGTACGAGATAAGAACACCGGGAGTGAGACCAACAAAGCCAAAGACCAATTCTTGGCTCTTGAGGAGAGAGTCGATGCCAGTCATGGCAACTTCAAGGTCAACCTTTGTCTTCTGGACTTGGATCAAGAGGGACCGGACAAGATCTCCACGGAGGGTTCCCATGAAAGGACTTTGCAGGTCCTTCTCAAAAGCTCGCAACACGGGGGTAACATCACCCTCAGCGACCTTGCTTCGGATGTCGGTGACTTGTTGATCGGTCAGTGGTGCTCCTGATTCAGTGGCGAAGTGAGGCTTGTCGAGAGCAAAGTCAACCACCATGCGCTCCAGACTCTCACGGTCGGCCTTGAGACTGTCTCTGCTCATGATAGCGATCTCACTCGTCTTGTCATGTCGAATTGTCGAGACAATCTTCTCGACTGGCTCAACAACCCAGTTGAACCAGAAATCCCGTACTGTAGCGCCAAAGTCCAAAAACCACTGGAGGATATCCGCCTTGCGATTCACCAAGATGCGCAAAACCGTAGTAGAGGAAACGAGACCAATGGATGCAGGAAGCCAGTAGCGCACCAGACGGTTAGGGCGGCCGTTGTCTTTGGTGATGGCACGCGTGGCACCGACATACTCTGGAAGGACCTTATCAATAAGGTGGACCAATTGTCGAGCAACAACGCCGGACCGATCCGTACTGCTTTCCCTCATGATGGTAGCCGACAGTATGTGGTGGTTTCTAGCACCTCCAAAGACTTCCTTTTCGAAACCCGTGACGTCTAGGCGGAGAGAGCCTGCCTCCAACAGGACCATCTCCATGAGGGCGACACTTTGTCCGACGACCTGGGTAACATTGTCCACCTGAATCTCCGTCTTACCGTCATCATGGCCGAATTGGAAGCCTGAATTCATCAAAACACCGAGGCCGGTCGCAGTGAGCTCTCGCAAACGCTGAAGATTTCTCCGATTCTGGCGGGCCTCGGCGCGGTAAAGAGTCAGAGGCGACAAAACTCTTCGTCGAATGTTGCTCAGCGATCGATCCTGAATGGTAGCTTGGACGATGGCGAAGAAGTTCTTCCATTGGTGAGCGAGACGCGGCGATGTTGCGGCGTAAATCTCCTGTGAATAGGCCCAAAGACGCCAAGGAGAAGTCTGGATGGCGTAGAGACTTGTGTATGAATGCGAGCCAAGGACATCATCCCAGTACCAGATATCATCACTGAGGGGGATGATCTGATCCAGCAGGGTGTTGAGGACGATGCCGTAAAGCTGGATGGTGGCTTTGCACACTAGTAGCCACTCGATCTCGGGTTCAGCAGATGCGAGTTGACGGAGTCCACCCTCCCCTAGCGGAGGGCGCTCCTCAAGGACGCCGGATGAAGCAAGAAGACGTTTGATGCGTTGAGCAGACAAGAGTGGTCGAGAAGAAGAAGTGCCGAGAGCCTGGATGATGCTGGACAGGTCGTCTAGACGAGGGTTGAGGGGAGCATGGCCGAAAGAAACAACCGATTCATCCACTGATGGTTCAATCTCATTCAAGGGAGGGAGACGGTCCAGGTAGGCATCGAGACGCCTGACCCGACTGTAAGCAGTGTCAGTATCGGTGTCAGTCTAATCAATTGGAGCCTCGAAGGTGAACGTACTCCAAGACAAGAGACATGGTTGAGAGAGGTGCCTGCTAGAGATGCCGAGACGGAGCTGGGGCCGGAGCCGCTAGTGGAGAGCACGGCCGACAATGCCGGGGCGCAGCGGCAGAAACGGAGACGATCCGGTCACCGAGTCACGGAGTGAAGCTCGGGACAGGAGCGAGGCGTAGGGACAGGGTTGTCCGGCCGGGATATTGTGCGTGTGCGGTGTGTGTGTGGGTAGAGAGAGATTGTGCGAGCGAGATTAAGATGAGTTGGACAAACACAAACACGAATGCGGCATGTGGAGAAACAAACAAACGAGGAAGTCGCTATTGGGCAATCATGGCAGAATGGAATGGTCAGATTCGGATCTCCTGAAGCCGAAAGGTACGATGCGATGGAAATAGAAGAGATGGAAATCCGATTGGACTCGGATGTAAACATTCAGATATTTCGCAATGACGAATGACGACAGTAGCTGGTGGTTGCCCTGTTTGTTGCAAGCCAGGTCCCTAGCCACCCACGGGTAGTGACGTCTTCTGAATGAGATTCGTATTCGTATTCAGATGGAATGCCACCTCTCTTGCACGTTATTCTCACCCACCGTTTCAGCAACCGTTTGACGTTTGTTCAGACAACCACTTCAAGAGTCTCAATTGGTTGATGATTTCGATATCGAGAACAAAAACCTGGCCCAATCTGCTTCAAGAATTTCACTTACAACCTGCCGGCTTCAACGTAACCAGCACAGCTTCAGAGCTCTTCAAATCCAGCTCCACGACACCTTTCTTCACCGCATACAGCTCCCAGTGCTTGGAACCCTTCTCAACCAACCTCCCATCAGTATAATTCCAGCTCTGGCCCGCCCATTGAATACCTTCATCCGCGCTCGCCCCATTACCAGTCAACCTCTGTACTTCCACCTTGTCAGCCCATGAGGGGACTTTCAGGTTGAATTGCTGAACAGGCCGCTCGTAACTTGTGGTGGAGTTCCACTCGTCAAAGTTGATTAACACATACTTGGCCAGGTTACCGGACTCATAGATGCCATATGAAGACACATTCCAAGGTAGCTGGGGGACTGGGTAGACCTGGACCTTGGAATGATGACCGAGGACATCGGCAGCAAAGATCTGGCCGTACAAAGGAGCGCGTACGTGAGGCTCACGCCCATCTTGAGGAACAGGAACCCAGCCGCTATAGCCGAATGTAGTTCCCTGGATGAGATTATACCTGGTAATATTCTCCAACAGGTTAGCCTGGGGTCTTTTTGATCTTGAGAAGCACTCACTGTTGCCATGCCCTTGAGAAGATGATCAATCAACCAGAGGGCTGACCCAAACACACCCTCAATCTGAGACATGTTGAGGTTGTACGAGTTGCTGTTGGTCTCGCCAAGAACAAACGGCAGCTTTGGTTCATGTTCATGGCAGGCCTCAATTGCACTCTTGTACTGCGTCACGTTGGCGGCATTGGCCGTGTGGTTCATGTATGAGTTTTGCAGTCGAACCCAGGGCTCGTTTCGAGCAGCATACTGATGGTAAGAGACTGACTTGAGAAAGCCATTTTTGTCCAAACCATCCTGAAGGGCCTCCTCTCTGTTTGGTTCAGATATTAGTTTTGTCTTAAAGTCCAGCGACAGTGAAAGACTCACATACTCCATTCCGGTTCCTTTGTGCCAGCAACAAGTAAGCCTTGAAATAAACGCTTCTTTGCGAGACCATACTTGTTGTGCTTGAGAATGTGCTTCGAAGCCTGTGTGGCATACTGATTCCACTCACTCACATATTCCTTGAGCGAATAGCCTTCGCTTCGGTGTCCAAAGCGAACCATGAGATCAGGCTCGTTGCCAATCTCAAAGCTTTCAAGCTTGTCTTTGACATTGTTCACGACAATATTGGCAACCTCGAGAGCATTCTCAAGACCGCCTTTCTTACCAAAAGTGTTGCCCATGTTGAGTTGCCATGACCAGTGAGTGCCAGGAAAGTTGTGGAATCCATCAAAGAAGCCAGGGCCAATATAGACCATGTCTGGAATTCCATACTGCGTGGTGAAGGATTCGGTTGCATTCCACCAATTGTAGGCGCCAATTTCTTGACTTGCATTGTACCAGACACGGTCCCTGATAATCATGAGTTAAATTCTTGCTTTACTGTTCTGGTTGTCTTACGTCGATGTGCCGCCTACACGGATAAAAGGACGGGAACCCGTCTTTGAGTAAAGCAAGTCAAAAATGTCGCGAGAAAATAGGTTGGGATGGGTTGAGTTTCCTAGGACAAGGACGATATATGTGAGCATTTGAAAGATTCATAGGAGCTTTGAGGTACTGCTATACCTGTATAGTCGACGAAAAAGTGAGCTGGAAAGGAGAAGGACGCAAAGTCGTGAGGCACAACCCATGAAGCACCAACCGGGAGCTTTTCAGGAGAGTTGATCTTGATGGGTTCTGAGAAGGCATGGGCTGCTGGAGTGCAGCACAGGGCCACAGCAAGGATCGAACCAAGGACTGAAGTCATTCCGAATATTCAGTATTGAAAACAGAGTTGCTTAGGCTTTCCAGCTACTCTTGGATCCTGGCCCTTCTTATACATGCCTAAGATAGCAGAGGTACCGCTGATCCTAGCCATCTAGTTCACCAACCTGCCTACTATCCCTGGTAACTACTCATTTCAGCTTCCCCTCAATAATACCAAGATCGCTAGAAAGCAACATGACTAGAAAACGCCATTCGGATCCAATATGTCGAAGTTAAGTCGCCGGGGTGAAGGATTGAATACCGCTGGTCTTCGCACCGGAACTCGCACGCTAGCTTCGGCTTTCGGCCCGCGGACCTCGCACGCGATGGTGCAATGGCGTGTGGAGAGGCAGTAGGATCGCGGGGAAGAGGCTTGGGCTAGAACTTGACGTTGCAACTTTCCACTCGGTTGGGTCAAGGCTAGGCAGTATGTTCATGGCCTCGTGACTGATTGCTCGGTTATCTTCCTGGTCGACGTTTTCATCTGGTGGCCCTTGTCGCTGGGAGCGTGTTTGCGGGGTCACGGCTGAGGAAGGCGGATACTGTAGGTCTAGGGAGATGACAGGTCAATAGGAGTAACTGGGAATAGCCAGAGAAATTGAGGTGAAAGCCCATTATCCATCAACCCTAGATCAATGGATCAACCAATGTCGGTCTCGGAGCGCAGTGCGTCTACTGACGCCCCAGAAACAAGACCTGGTAGGTCTCAGTGAATGGGCACCACAGGACCTCTTGACTAACACGGGAGAAAGTTGCAGGGTGCTTAGTCTGCCGGTCGCGAAAGGTTGGTGATATCGACAGCTTCCCTCATCTTGTCACAACTCACAACTAACAAATAACACCAGGTGCGATGCGACAAGTCAGTCCCCAGCTGTCGGAGATGCAACCGATTAGGAGTTGCATGCCCTGGTTATGAGCCAGATCACAGCTCCATGTCCAGGTCCGAGATGCTCAGGTCGACGGACGACATCTTCAAGGCGGCTGGAGTTGATAAGCGTCGGATTGGGTCGTGCAACGAGTGTCGAACATCCAAGAGTCGCTGCACTAGAACGAGACCAACTTGTCAACGATGTAGAATGAGAGGTCTCAGCTGTGTCTACCGAGGACTCGGTGCCGACAAAGACTCGAGTGTCAGTCCCTCAGATCTCACCTCTCACAAAGGCCCTGATGAGATGTCAGGGGTAAATGCTGGGTGAGTTCCTTTGTCTCTGCAACTCGGACGGTGAGAATGACCAAGTAGACTGTACTCGGATGTCATCCCAGAAGATCCTGCCTTACTCTCCCGCCTCATTAATACATATTTCGATCGCTTTCACCACCTGAGATGCCTAGCATTCATTCACAAGCCGTCGTTCATGCACTCAATGGCTCGAGCCAGTGTCATCCAGGACTACAGCGAATCCCTACTGTACGCCATGTGCGCTTTGAGCGCAAGGTATGCTTCATGTTCTTCCACTTTGGAAAGTTCTAATCTCTCTAGGTGTATTTATCTCGATTCCTTACATGCCTCATCAGAGCCAACTCATGAGCCTGGGTCTATCCCAGGCGACGCTTGGGCCGAAAAGGCCAGGAAGATGGTGTTTGACGAAATTCACCTCCCGACCATTCACCAAATAATGGTATGTTGAAAGTCGGCAATCGGTGATAGTTAGCTTACCTGGAAAGACCATGATTCTTCTCTGTGAGTATGGGCTGAGGAATGATCAACACTCACTGGTCTTCATGCTCTGCGGCTGCGTGTTTCGCGCCATGCGTCTACTCGGCCTCGACAGTCCCCCGCAACACCTCCAAGCGACGACTCAATTATCCGGCAATCTTGAACAAGAGATCAACCACAGGATAGTATGGGCATGCTACACAATTGACGTTCTTCTTTCATCAGGGGTGGACAAGAACTCTTCTTGGCGGGAGGACATCCCTCAAGTGCCATTGCCGTGCTCTGACAAGGACTTTTTACTTCAGACACCATCACACAAGAAATTTCTCTCCGGTATTGAACAGAAAGACATGTCGACATTTGTAAAGGACCTCGACCTTTTGCCCCTGGTCACAGTGTTGGTTAGATTGAGAGGCAAAGTCCTTCGGTAACTCATTGTGTTCCTCCACTTCTCATATCACTAACAATTCACAGAATCATCCGAACCTTGCCGCCCACTGACACGAACATATGGGACTCTTCTTCACCGTTCATGCTTCTCATCCGGGAGCTCGATACTTTCTACGAGAGTCTCCCAGATAGACTCCAGATCACTGAACTCAACACTTACATCCACAAGGACCAACACACGATTGGCGCCCTCTTCTACCTCCATCTCATGTATAATGCCGCCATATTTGACCTCACCAGGATATCCCTAGCTGGATTCAGCTTCCCTCTAGCTGCGGCATTCCAGCACGCACCACCTGAGTTTCGCTCTCAGTGTCAAGAACGTTGTCGCTTCCACGCTGCAGCAGTCTCCGATCTTGTCCGGCAAGGGCTCACACATGACCGTGTTGCATTCGATGACAACTTTTGCGCAGATGCGGCGCTCGAGTCTAGCAAAGTACAGATCATTCATTCAGCAACCGTAGCAAACGATGACCAGTCTACAGAGAAGACGAGGCAGAACTTGAGAACTACGCTTCAACTATTTGACCTTGTACATGCGAATCAGGATGGCCAGAGTACATATGTGAGTTTCAGATACCTTTTAAGCCTTTACATGCTCACATCTTATACAGGTACGGACATTGTTACCTCTGTGTATTCTCTTTGGCTTCCGCGACATTGCAGAGGAATGGCGAGACTCTCAGACGTATGTGCACTTACACAACTGCTAAACTCCCATGCTAACCATTCTTTCAGACCACATCGCATGTCACCTGAAGTAACTGGCACCGCAGAAGTTCACCACTTGGTCAGCTTCGCCCCATTCCGTAGAGCGCAAACAGAGATAAAGGCACGCCAGAGCGCCAGCCCGAGAACGGTTTCCTCGTCTGCAATCTCGGCTTCACAACCTGGACGACGTGCGAACGAGGAGCGGCCACCTATCAACTCTGTCGACAATGCTAGTCTTGATCAGCATCTCGTCGCTGTACCTAACCCGGGACCTATTGCCCACAACCAAGCAATGCAGGTCATGGCACAGGGGATGGAGACGGATCAGATGGAGATGACGGATCTACACATGGTCCATCCTTCTATGGAGGACTATATCCGGACTGCGGGTGAAATGTCGGACTATTTGACATGGAATATGTCTGAATTGCCTGACCTATCCATCTGGACTGACTTTGGAGGCCAAGATCCATCCTCTGGCTGACAGCTGAAGTATCACTTTTACAAGGCATTTTAGCATGACTATGGGAACTGGCACTTGTAAATCTATATGTACTGATAACTACCAAAAATACTTAAGACACAGACGGAATGACACCCTTGAGTCGCTCTGGAGTAATCTCGGGCCTCCCAATATACTTGATCCACGCATAAGGGTCTTCCAGCTCATCCACCAAAGTCGTCTTTGCATCTCCCTGAACGCCAGCCTCATACTCTCCAGCCAAACCCACAACGCCTACATCCTTCTTGTACTCCTCCCACAGCTCTAGCATTTCCTTGAGAAGCTGTGGACGCTTGTCAGAAAGATCGTCCACTTCTCCTGGATCCTCCCGTATGTTGAAGAGCTCCCATTTTTGTGGACCCTTTGGTGCTGGGACGAATGTGATCTTCCAGTCGCCGCGTCGAAGAGCCCCTGAGCCAGCGATCTCGAATCCCATCACGTAGTCTTGGTCGTGGACCTGCGCTTTGGGGCTTCCTTCCTTGTCATGGATGAGTGAGAGGAACCTCGTCCAACTACGGCCGCGAAGAGGTGCAATCTCTCTGCCTTTGTAGTGTGTCCCAGGATGTTGCAGCTTCGCCAGGTCGAGAACAGTTGGTACAATATCCATGACAGTGCAGAACGCATCCGTGATGACTCCGTTTCCAGCTGTCGGCGGTATACCCATGCTGCCAGGTGGCCTCACCACAAGAGGAACTCTACATCCGCCCTCTGTAGAGTGCATCTTGTAGAGTCGAGAGGGAGCTGTTGCCGCCTGAGCCCAGCGACAGCCGTACCAGACGAAGCTGTTCCCACGGCCGATATTCTCCAGGCTATTGTCGTAGTACTTTTCTACATGAGCCATGATGCTATCTCCAACGATAGGTTGAGCTTCGTAACTCGCCCCTTCGGCACCATTGTCGCTCATGAACAAGACAAACGTGTTATCGTACTCGCCAGTCTTGCGAAGATAGTCGACAACGCGGCCAATGTTCCAGTCCATACGGTCAACCATGCCAGCATAGACCTCCATCGCACGGCTCGAGGCCTTTCGAATATCTTCAGGGAGCTCGTCCCAGTTTTCTGGCTTGCCGTCTATTATCACCACAGGATGAGGATTCACACCTGGGTCAACCATGCCAAGCTCCTTGAGCCTTCCCAGTCTCTTCTGTCGCAGCGCCTCAGGGCCATCGTCATAGAAACCGCGGTATTTGTCGCATACCTCCTTCGGCGCTTGGAGAGGCCAGTGCGGCGCGCTGAAGGGGAGATAAGCAAAGAATGGCTTCTCCTTCTCCTCTGATGTCCGGTTTTCCAGATATGACATGAGTTTGTCTGCGTACGCATCGCTGCTGTAAAAGTCGTCTGGCAGTCGACCAAGGACTCTCTCGTCCTCAACGTGGAGGGCACGAGTTGCAGTCTCAAAGAACTTTCCAGGTTCCGTCGCAGGATCTTTGTACTGTGGCTCATAGGCGTAGTGGTTGGCGCACCCTGGAAGGAGGGCGAATGACTTCTTGAAGCCGCGCTGAATGGGGTGATGCTCTGGCTTGAGGCCGAGATGCCATTTTCCAGACATGCAGGTAAAGTAGCCACCGTCAGATAGTAGCTCTGGAAGGGCCACAACGCGTTGGTTGAGGTAGCCCTCATGGCCCGGCTTTCCGTAGTGAGCTGGGGATGCGCGAGTGATTTCTTGGAGTTGACCAAGTCCAGCAATGTGATGGTCAGTTCCTGTATTTTTGTCAGTCTCGACAGTAATTAGAATTCTTGAGACATCAACTCTTACCAGTCATCAACATCGATCGCGTTGGGGAACAGGCTGCTGCAACATGATAGTTGGTATATCGAAGAGCGCCGCTCTCAGTCGCCAAGGCGTCAATGTTGGGTGTCTCAATCTCTGAGCCAAAGCAACGGCAGTCGCTAAAGCCCAGGTCATCGGCAACGATGATGAGAAAGTTTGGTCGCTTCTCCGTCATTGTCTTCTCTTTCAATTGGCTCAGGATGAAGCTATTCAAGGTTAGAGATGAGGTGCTTGGGCAACCGTCCCATGATATGTCTCAGCGTGAGCGATATCGTGTCAAGCGAGCACGCAATAGACCTTGACGAGGGCCACCCCTTGTATTCCCATTTGTTTCCGGGAAGGATTCATCTCGGGGCGTCAATAGGCGCTCGATCAGTAGCCCCGTGATGGCTACCGGAACTCGCGCCGGAACTCGCAGACCCGCCACCGGCTTTCGCATCATCTCTCCACATCCCATCAACGGACTTCGCACTCAACGACCCGCAAGCTTACCCCCTACAGCACAGTTTCAAGGTTATTCGAATTGCCCATGGGGTAATTGCTACGATGATGTGATCTAAGTTAGCTCTTGTGCCATTTCCGGCCCTAGCTCTGGGTCCTGGAGCTTGTATATATACCAAGCTCAAACATGCGAGACAAGAACCTCCAAAAGCCCAGGTCGATCAGATCTCTTGTGTCTCATACTCACCTTCAATCACTATATCCCTTGATTGAGTCTCAGCAGAAAGTATTGAGTGCCAATCTCGTCGACATGGCAGGAAAGGAGACCGGCAGCCATGGGGCAAACGAAAGTTTGTCGCCAGCTCAGCGACTGAAGCACTTTAACGGAATGCTTGTTTTCATCATGATGTGAGCTAATCCTCCTCAGCACTTGACAAAATATACTGACCTAAATAGATACTTGGCATTTTGTGCCTTCAACTTTGGCTTCGATGTCGGAACCTTTGGCGGCGTCCAAGCCATGCACAGCTTCACCAGCATGTTTGGCGAGTGCGATGACAAGAATGTTTGCGCTCTTCCTGGATGGCTTTCTTCTGTAATGACAGCTACGCCTTTCCTCGGCAAAGCAGCGGTATGCTTCTCACTAAAAATTCATGTGGTGTTATCATGGCTGACGCTCACTTCAGGGTTGCATCGCTTGTGGTTGGATTGCTGAGAAATGGGGTCGTCGAGCTGCCATTCTCGGTATCTGCCTTGTCTCTTTTGTGTAAGTGATGCTGAACAAGACTCGGTACTTTAACTAACGCTCATCTCTAGCGGAGTTGCTCTTCAGACCAGCGCCACCACCGCAGCTCAGTTCACCATTGGCCGAATCATCACATTCGGCATGACAGGCATGGCCATCGTCGTGATCCCAATCTACTCAGCCGAAGTCTCCCCCAAGGTTCTTCGTGGAATGTTTGCTTCGACAATCCAAGTCATGATCATCTTTGGTCAGGTCATCTCAACGCTCGTCACCTACGGTACCAAGAGCATGCAGAGCGCCGCAGGGTGGCGTATCCCTATTGGCCTTCAGCTTCTAGTGCCCGCCATCATCTTCTGCCTCTTGCCTTTCTTGCCTGAGTCACCTCGCTGGCTACTAAGAAATAACAGAAGAGATTTGGCCGTAGTGAGCATGAAGAAGCTGAGAAAGTCCGCTACTGATGAAGATATCCAAACTGAGATTGAGGCATTGGCTTATGCGCACGCTCATGAAGAAAAGGGCACCTGGGGAGAGGTATTTGATAAGAGCAACCGCGTGAGTATATTTACCAAGTTGAAAACTGTAGTGAATACTGACAATATCATCAGGTTCGGACTGGCGTTGCGGTTCTAGCCATGTTTGGCCAACAGATCACAGGCCAGGCATTCCCATCCCAATACGGCGTCATCTTCTACCAGTCTCAAGGTTACGGTGATCGTTCATTCCTGTTTAATGTCATTTCCAACATCATTGGTATGTTTGGTGTCATTCTCACTTGGTTCTACATCGACACAACTGGACGCCGCCCAGTTATCATGGTCGGTGGTTTCCTGATGGGAGTGTTCCTCATGATCCTGGGAGGCGTGGGATCCATCGACGCCAAGAGCATCAACCACCACGAAAAGGAACTCATGGTATCTTCACTTATGCTGTTTCAGTTCTTTTATAGTCTATCATGGGCCCCATGGTAAGTCTCTATGAAATTTTTGGTTCGGAAAGCGTAAAATATCTAACTCTTCACAGTTCATATGTCGTCCTCTCAGAAACGGCCGCGCTTCGCCTCAAGGAAAAGACCAACCTCTTTGCGAGCGTCATCTCTGTTCTGACAACCTTTGTCACCTCATTCACCATGCCATATCTTATCAACGCCAAATATGCAAACCTCGGTGGAAAGGTTGGCTTCATCTACGGCTCCATCAACTTTATCATGGTGGTGGCAACCTTCTTCTTCATCCCTGAGCTCAAGAGTAGGACCTTGGAGGAGGTAGATCAGCTCTTTGCCAGCGGGGCACCTTTAAGAAAGTTTAGTGAGATCAGCACCAAGTCTGCTACGGAGATGTATGAGGAGGAGGTTAAGCAGGGTACAGCTGAGGTGAACGAGAGGGTTGACAAGGTGGAGGTAGCCTAAGCCTAAACTCTGAGGCTTGTTCAAGATTGACAGTTTCACTGAGTGCCGGATTTTTGTTTTCCTCGTAAAAGAAATGCGCAGTCAATTTCGACCTTTTATACGTCACCTGTTAAGCCGTCTTTCAACAATGTGTATATGACCATTAACTTTAAAGTACATGGAAAGCTATGGCTCTTTGACACGACGCCCAACACTGTTCTATTGGGTTAACTTAGAAGTGCACTTGAAATGAATTAGTAAATTTAGGTCGAGCATAATCATAGACTTGAGTCCATTCTATAACCTTCTGTCACGTAGTTTTGCTGGGTCTCACAAGGAATCGTGATCGTGTGAAACGCGAACTTTGGTGGATGACAAGCCTTCACAAATAGCCCCAGGCACTAACGTTTATCACAAGCATTGAAATATCATTTCTAGAAATCAATGAATTGTTTCAAGACACATAAAAACAGCACATAATGAAAAAAAAATAATAGATTTAATCTTGCTAAGACACTAAACTACGTTGCCATGCACAAGATAGTGAATGGATAGCTGCAAGCACTCATCGTAGTAGCCACCCTACACCAATACACTGTTCCATCGGGGAGTTGCCAACAAAGTTTAAAGCGCATAGAGTAGAAGACGCGAAACTCAGAGAACCAATAGCAGACACTGCAAAGGCGGTCAACAATCGCATCGAGCTACTATCGTACCCCCGCGGTGATGGCCATCACGTTGGCCAAGACGAAACGGAGATTCCCGGTCCCGAGACCGTTTCGAAAAGGGCATCTCAAGCGCAGGTACAAAATGCACAGGGCTCGTATTCGGTCGCGCATCGAGCCGCACGCCTTTGCAGGTCCCCGAGTACGGGAGGCGCACTAGTCCACAAAAGGAAAGTCAAGATTCGCACCAGGTCGTGGGCATGAACCTCTTTCAGATCATGGGGGATCGAAGCGCCGTCTGCTGGCGCCGACAAAGTTGCAATTGCAAAGAGCTTGATTGGGCGGACAGCCTTGCATGTGAATGGGAATTCACGGGAGTCAAGGATGGGGAGAATCACGCGAGTGAAGACGAACGGGTGAGGCTTGGAATGGATGCCGAAAACGAAAAAGAGGGCGCAAGATTGATGGACGGCCACGCGGAAATGCGCGACGGGTTTAGAACAAGGGGGGAGGGGCAACCACTGTCATGGACCCAGTAGATCGGATTTGATAATCTGTTACTTGGAGGCGAGGGTGATCTGCGCAGTAGTCCAGGGGTATTTTTCTAACTCGATCGCTGTCGACCTCCAAGCGCCGGTGAAGGGAAAACCACACCACTTTCTCGCCAACTCTCACGTCCGGGAGAGCGCCGTCCCGAATGGAGCCTCTCAATCCAGTCGAGTTACACATCACTTAGGATGGTCGGCAGTGCTTTGCGCGGATGAGATCCCAGGGTTCGGGTTGGAGATCCTGGGAAATGTGTTGCCACCTACTTACGCTCAAATGTAAGAATCACCTGTTATGATGAAGGCAGAGCACGGCCAGAAATAAGGGCACGTAGGGGTCAAGGCATGAACGGGTTTGCTGTATACTCAAGCTGTGCAGTGAGTTCTTGATCAATTCGCGACGCCTCAAAGAGACGCTGTCAAGAGTTAGGAGTTGCTGATGGCGCCCGCTAAATTGACCTTGATTTTGATCTTCACCGCCTTCAATTGCACCTACAGCTTGTTAAAGAGGCGTCATGTTCCCCCTCATGCTCGACCCCGGCAGAAAAAAAAAAGCAGATACCAGGGGCCTCTGAATGGTCCGAGAGCATTCCTCAAAATTGCCGTCCAAGATCCTGGATATACAAAATCTGGAGCGGTGACGAGCCTCCGAAAAACACATCTGAAAATCACCCCCTTGAAGGTCCCTGGAACGCCGTCTCCAGTCCGTTTTGACTGGTGCTCAGCCATGCAGGCTGGGGCCGGAAGCCGGAAGGGCAATTAGATAGTGGCCTCATTCTGGAACCATTTTCTCTGGCTCGCCCATCTGCCATCGAGTTTGCCGTTCCGTCACGCACGGGCCACACGATCCAGGGGTCCTTATGCTTCTGTGGAAGCCTTTGTTTGGGCTGTCAACGGTCCTGTTGGGGGCGATGAGCACGTGTGAATCTCCATTCTAGGCATGTGTGTAACCAACCCAAGGGCCCGCCGCCCACCATTAGTACGTACCCCCTTTGGATCTGCCCGGGCAATCGAGGAAATGATAAAACCTCCCCAACAGCCGCTCTGTTTTCTTCTCCCATCACCGCCCATCGCCGACAATTGTTCTACGAGCCGCCTTCCTCGACGACTCGTGTTTAGCTGGTGTTTGCTGGTGACCTTTTCCTAGACCTTCCGGGGCTCTCTCCTTCCTGATTTTCTCCTTGCGCAATCCGGTGCTTCAAGTTTGCCTTTCACCATGGATATGCTGTGAGTCTCCCCCTGATGCTTCTTGGCCACATGCGCCAATGCCTCCCACAAACATTTTCTGACCCCTTGGCTCGCAGAAACACGACTATGAAGTCGTTCAACCAGACGAACGACTACTTTGTTGTCCTCGAAGAGGTTTCAAAGTACAATGTCCAGCTCAATTTCCTCGAGAAGCTCTGGGCCGTATGTCGATCCGATTCCCTCTCGCCGCCGTGCGCCCAGACGAACGAGACTGACAATTTATTCAGGCCTGGTACCTTTGGATGCAGAACGATACCCTCGCGACCGGAATCATGAGCTTCGTCCTCCACGAGCTCGTCTACTTCGGCCGCTGCGTTCCCTACATGATCATGGACTTTATCCCCTTCTTCAACCGCTACAAGATTCAGTCTCAGAAGATTCCCACCCTGAAGGAGCAATGGGACTGTGCCGCCATCGTCCTCGTTAGCCACTTTACCGCCGAGCTTCCTCAGATCTGGTTCTTCCACCCTATCGCCACCTACCTCGGTATGGACTACAATGTGCCCTTCCCTCCTGTCTGGAAGATGGCCTATCAGATCGCCATCTGCTTTATTATGGAGGATGCCTGGCACTACTGGTTCCACCGCGGTCTGCACTACGGTCCTCTCTACAAGGCGATCCACAAGATGCACCACACCTACTCCGCTCCCTTCGGTCTCGCCGCTGAGTACGCCTCCCCCATCGAAACCGCCCTTCTCGGTATTGGTGTCGTAGGCTGCCCCATTGTTCTCCTCAAGGTCACTGGCGAGCTTCACCTTTTCACCATGTACGTCTGGATCATCCTGCGGCTCTTCCAGGCCATCGATGCCCACAGCGGCTACGACTTCCCCTGGAGCTTGCGCCACTTCCTCCCCTTCTGGGCTGGCGCTGAGCACCACGATCTTCACCACGAGAAGTTCATTGGCAACTACGCCTCCAGCTTCCGCTGGTGGGACTTCTGCCTGGACACCGAGGCCGGTGCCGAGGCCCACAAGCGCCGCCGCGAGAAGAAGCTGGCTGCCATCAAGGCCCAGAAGAAGGCCCAATAAATGGCTACAGAGGAAAACCTGGGAGGACGACATACTCTCGATTGCGGTGAATCGAGGCCGGCCGAACCAGGAGCTTGACGAACTCAAAAGCAAGTGGAGGCTGTTGATCATGATGAAGATGTAGACCATTTGCCCAGCGGGCATGCGCGGTCTGCGATTAGAGCATTCGCATGGCGTTTTGGGGATGTGGACTAAGAACGACTTTTTACGCTTGTATATACAGAAAATCATTATGCCCGGGAGAGGCCCTAGACTTATCTACTTAGTTAATAATCGACGTCGTTCGTTGAAATTGGAGCAGTTTAACAGAACCTGATGTCATCATATCTCATATACCCAGGTGTCATGATATCCAATAACAGTTTCATGAGAGCGCAGCTGGGTGTTATAATCCACCAATGCTATTGGCAATCTCCCCGTTATTCTGCTTACACTATATGTACAAAGCTCGCCGTTGCTTCATCGTACATACGCCATTCATTATTTACTCTTTGGCGTACAGCAGTCCCCTGCAGCACCAGCAGCCCGGTCAGCCAGCCCTCGGATCGCGCAGCTCTGCCCCTCCGCCTCGACCGCCGCCTCAGACACCGGCTCCGGGGGTAGCTCGCCTAGCTGAGCGGCGAGAGTGTCACACCGGGCGGCCATGTCGATATCCTTGTCTGAGAGGCCGGCTGGATTGTGGGTTGTCCAGCGGACAAAGGTGGTGTTGTAGACCTGGTTGATGTTTAGAGGGTAAACAAGAGAACGGGCATAGGAGAGATACTCACATTAGACCACTCTGGGTGGTGGTTTTTAATCTTACATTGGAGTGCCACACCTGTCATGAAGTCCTAGTGTCGAGTTAGTTGGTTCGTTCATATTTTCACAACCTCAAAAGCACCTCTCCAGAACCCATACATAAAACCACTCAACAGTAAAGAGAGGTTGAACAACTCACCCACGTCTTTGCAAAAGTCTTGAACTTGAATTGCCTCTCCAGCGCCGCACCATCCTTAGCAAGCGTCCAGCGCCCGCCGTCGGATGTGAGCAGAGCCTTGAGAGCTGGCGTGACGCTCGCGGCGTCGGTGCCGGCAGAGAATCGTGGCTGGGCCATGGTTGAAGCTTGGCGGAGGAGACCGGGGAGACGGGTCGAGGGACGGAGAAGGGGCATCCTGGGGAGGAGATGTGTTGTTGGCGGCGATGTTAGAATATCGGGGTAGGCTGAGAGAAGGTTGGGTGAATGAGAGGTGGAAGAGGAGTGAGAGGCGAAGATTGAAAATACATTGTGTGCTGGAAATTGTGGGCGGTAAATGATGTATTGTCTAACATCTGATCGTTACTCATGTATCTTGATATCTATCCCTGCACTATAACCAAAATTTGAAGGATACACCACACGAGTTTCAACGAGAGCCAGTTGGTGTTTTGATCCCTATTTCATGTTGTTCATAGATGTCTCTGTGAAGACATGGATATCAGGTACTCATCTCTTGGTACGTGAGGTGGGCCAGGCAAGAGACGATGGTTGATAGCTGTGATTCAAAGTACTGGCAGGTTTCCTACTGTCTCTCTGGGCTTTGGAAGTCATAGTATGCTTCGCTGAGGGCATTTTAAGTCTGAATGGGTGTCGCGTCCTACGTAATGAAGTAGACTATCTTCTCATGACCATTTCGGTATTGGATGACTTACACAGCTACAACCCGAGGTTGACGAGAGACAAGCTACCAAAGTTTGAGTCTCGGAAATTATCCAAGCTAATTTAGCGTATTCATACCCAATCCCTTTTCAAAGACATTATCATTTATCTCGGACAACAAACCTGAAGCCTGAAGACGGGCGGCCGTCCAAGAGTCCGGAAAGCTCGGGAGGAGCTCCGAGATCATTGGCCGAACCAAGCGAGGCGCCGGGCTTCGCTGGTCCGAAGGCCTCGTGCGGGCTGGGGATGGCTGCAGCAAAGATTCCATGTTGGACATGAAGGCGTGCTTGCTTGGTGAAGCTCTGGGCATGGATGTTGTTGACCGAGTTTGACCCGCGCCAAGCAAACGGTCTGTTCACATGGCTACTGTAGCAGTTTGAACATTCAGCACTAGAGGAGAATGTAGCAAGCTGAATCATCATGTGTGATCTCTGCCGGAGGAGGTGGAATGAATGTGTCTTGGTTGATGGTCGCATGCCTGCAGTGGTAAAGAGTCCTGAGCTTGCTTGTTCAGGGCTGTTGGGAGGCTTCACTCACTAGGTCACATTGCTGTAGATGGCGTATTCAGCACTCTGAGAAGATCCCAATTCACACAATAATGAATTACAACGTCAACACCATTCAAAGTTGTTGCGACGATCAGCCAAGCACTTCCACATCGGGTATTCAGGGTTTCGTCCGCGTGAGTCCGTGGCTCTGCAAGCTGGTGTCGGGAAAGGTGGCCCGAGCTCCTTTCTTCCCCCCCACCATCGCTCCTTCTTGGCGTTGGGCACGGCCCATTTACATGATTTCACCCGCCTTTGCTGCTGACAAACCCTTTTCCCTGCTGCATCTACACCACTCCCCCTCCCCTCCTCATCAGTCAGCTTCCCATTTTGCGATTGCGAGCAGCTCGTCTTTACGCGCCTGTTGTTGAAGAACGCGCGCCGTCAGAACTTCATCAGCAGAAAAGAAAAAGAAAAAAGTCGGTGCCCGGTAAAGGCAAGAGGTGTCGGTTTTTGTTGCTCTTCTGGAACTAGCGTTGTTGGTCTGCTACAAGTTTTCATTCAGTCTGTCGCTCAATCAATCAACCAGGCATCAGCGCCTGAAGCAACGCGTCTTTGTCGCTCCCCTCAGGTTGAAGCTTCACTAGAGCTCGCGACTTCGCCTTGGAGACGAGAAGAAGCTACATTCTTAGTGGCCCCTGGGATTTTCTCAACAGCTTGTCGCCTCGGTCATCATCGCATCACCACTCTGAAGAAAGAGATTGATTCCTGGCAACGGCTCAGCTCCGCGTACAGCACCATCATTCAGCCTAGCAAGCTCCTGTACATACGTGCAGTACAAGCGATAACCTCCACCACCCAGGGCGGAGAGAAGCCCCATCCATCATCGACGGAGCCTGTCGACTGTCGCATCCCTCCATCCCCGGCCCAGCCACGCCATTTTCCGCCTTGATCACCCTCCTCTACGCATCCAGGTTACATAATCCCTCTTGGAACGTATCACCAGTCGCCGGCCTTCTCCCTCTTCGTCAGCGTCTTGCCCGCCCCTCGTAGTAATAATCATCGCGCCCACGCCGCCGCCCACGCCCACTTCCTGAATGCTGAGTCAGACTCTCTTCCCCCAGAGCTCAAGCATGCAGAACTCCTCAGCCAACGGCGCCAGTACTCAAGGTCAGTCAAGACAACTTCTCTTTCTTTTTTGTCTGTCTCTGTCGCTTCGCTTGACACTCGGGCGCGTCTTGGTCCCTCGCTGTACACTCCTCCCTTCGTTGCACCCGCCACACATCGTCATCTGTCCATCGCGACACTCATACAGCACCTTGCATCTTCCACTTGACATCATCCCTGTCGCGCCTTAGCGCATGTCAATAATCGAACTGGGAGAGCTTCATCTGTTATCTCCTGTACATTCTGCTCCTCATCGCCGGCGTCGGCCTCGCGCTTCCTCCGATTTCCGATCCGCTTGCCCCTGGGCGCATTGGCTAACACCAGCACACCTCTCCAGAGCAGCATCTGCGCGCACAGCTCGAACTCCTCAAGAATCACGACGCGACGTCACCATCGGCACCTCCTGGCGCTCGCGACCTCAGGAACCAGCCGCTGCAGCCTGCTCCTGCGCGGCCATCGAATGGCTTCGACCACCTGGCCGCTCCTCAAGACGCTGTTCGGGCTATAGCCGCTAAAGGCGAGGCTGAAGCTCACATTCATCCTGAGCTCCGCGCTCGACCCAACCACGCGCCAACCGCAAACATGATGCCTATTGTGCCCCCGTCTGGACATAGTCCAGGCGCTGCTGCTGGTCCTTCTGCCGCACCCATTGCTCCCGCGCCGCCAATCTCTGGCCCGCTAGACGAGATGCAGGGTGATGGTCGTAAGGCGAAGCGGGAGCTGTCCCAGTCAAAGCGCGCAGCCCAAAACCGAGCCGCTCAAGTAAGTGGAATGAATCGCGAGTTGTAGATCAGCTGTACTAATTAGGTTTGTGTAGAGAGCTTTCCGACAGCGCAAGGAGGGATACATCAAAAAGCTCGAGCAACAAGTACGCGACTACATGGAGATGGAACAGTCCTTCAAGACTATGCAGTCAGAGAATTACGCCCTTCGCGAATATGTTATCCACCTGCAATCACGACTGCTGGATGTTCACGGCGAATTCCCCCCACCTCCACCTAATGTCAACCTTCAACCGGCGCCACCAACTTCCGGACCGGCACCGAGCGTTCCTGAGCCGGCACCTAGTAATCCTGCCGTGGGAACACCTCTCGAGGCCGTCGCGCAGGCCGTGGCCGGCCTTGCGGCTCAGGAGCAGATGGCTGAGCGACAACAGTACACTGGCAATCAATTCAAGCCTGAGCCCGCTGCCGAGGACACGCGGACAGCGGAGGAGATCAACCGACAACTACAACAACCCGAGGAGCCTGCACAACAACCCGCGGCTTGACCGCAAATGATATTCACCTGACTGTTGGAAGACGTTATTTTTATCACGGCGTTGAGGATGCGATTGTGGTGACCAATGTTATATAGGAGAGCGGCGTTTCGGCTCCTTTGATGCTATTACAACCAAGACCCCCATGTACGAAGTTTTCGTACGGAGCCTACAAATCTCGCGGTAATGTTAACCGTGCCGTTTCTACCCTTTACAGGTCTAGGGGAATCTGCATGATTCCGACAGGACCGGGGTGCTCACCGGCTGGGCTGGCCGAGCTGATGTTGGAACAAGTGGGAGGTGATTTGCAGAAGGGCGTATTATGTTTGTTTTCAAGACTTTCAGACAGTGCTTGCAATAAATCACCCGAGTTAGGGTTAAGCTGAGCCGGGGGTTTTGAAAGACATTGTTCCATGATTAACGCAACCTGAAGCTAATAAGTTGACAACCTGATCTACCGTACATGAACCCACCCGCTTTTTACTCCATGCCCCCATCAACACTGCCGAATCTACACGTACGAGTTGCCCATGTCGTGTTCCTAAGAGAGTCAGTGATGATTTGGGTTGAGCTTGGTTAGTCAGACATACCTTGATGTACTCCGCCCCCTTTTCTTGATATTCCTCTCTCGAGATCTTGGCCGTCTTCCATGCTGAGCTTCCAGCCCAGCCAGCAGCACCCTTCCAGGCATCCAGCAGGGCATCCTCAGCACGACGCACAGTCAGCGGGGCGTCAGCGGGCAAGAGGGCGCGCAGACCATCACGCACGCGGTCATCAAAGTTGCGAAACAGGGTGTTGCCGCCAGTGAGGAAGACGTCGCGGAGGAAGTCGTCGCGATTGGGGACACCACCAAGACGCTGGTTGAGGATGTCGCCGGCAATCTCGACGATGCCTGATTGGTCGACGCCGGCGATTGAAGGGCGGAAGACGACCTCGGGGACACGGATGCGCTCGACGTTGAGGTGGATTTGGTTGAGCTCGGCCTGAGAGGCAGGGTCGAAGGGGCGGGGACCGCGGGCGAAGGCGTGGAGGAGAGACTTGGACCAGTCGGACTGAGCCTCGTGGGTGTGCTCATAGTCAAAGTCTGGATCGTAGCGGAGGAGGTCCTGCTCGAGAGACTTGAGGGTTGAGTGAAGGTCCTCCTCCTCCTGCTCGTCATCGCTGTTGTCACCCACGGCGATCTGACGGTATACACCCCAGTCGTCGTCGTTGGCGCCAAAGTTATCGTCGTCACCTCCACGCCGTCGCTTCTTGGTCGGGTTGTCGGAGGCCAGGTTGGCGATGCTCTTCATGCGGATCTGCGACGCGAGAGACTTGCGGTTTCCAAGATCCTGCTTGAGGCGCTCCCGTTCCTTCATCTTCTGGAGCGTGTCGGCTCGCCTCTGCCGCTTCTCGTCAAGCCAGCTGTCGAGGTCGTTCTGGCGTCGCTCCTGGTCTAGGCGCTCCTCCTCGGCGGCACGCGCCTTCTCGGCCTCCTTTTCAGCCTTGGCGCGAGCTCGAGCTTCGTGGTTGGATTTTAGCAGACGCTGCTGGCGCTTCTGCTTGATCTGAGCCTCGTCGAGCTGGTCGTCGGGGATCTCAAGGAGATCAAAGTTGGGTTGCTCCTGTTCCTCCTCGGGGTCACCACCGACGTCCTTGGTCCGGGCCTTCTTGATGGCTTTTTCCAACTCCTTGATGACCTTCTCCAGATGCGCCTCATCCTTGATATCGTTACTGTCGAGAAGGCGACGGATCTCCTTCTTGGTCTGGTCTGTGATGCGTCTCTGGAGGTCCTTGTAATATTCCAAATCTTGCTCCTTCTTCATCAGCTTTTCCAGGCGCATCTTGGCAGCCTGCGCTTGGAGTCTCCGTCCACTCTCCTTTTTGCGCTCTGCTATCCGGGCCAACTCCTCCTCGCTCTTCTGAACAATAATTTCTTCGGTGTACGGATATTGGACGACGATATCCCGATCTTCTAGACCTGTCCAGTCAAGGTACCCCTTTAGCTCGTTATCATAATCCTGGGAGACGTAACCATGATCGCGAAGCATGTGCTCTGCTTGTGAAACGTTCAGCTTGCCAGCAAAGGCCGGGTATTTTAGTCGGATGAGTTTGAGAAGATATTCGGCATTGTGATAACCTCCCCAGTTCAGCCGTGTCGCCTGGCCAAGCAAGGCCTTGGAGTTGTAGACTGGAATTACGTGGGTCGAGGTGTATGATGATGAGACCACTAGACCGGTCTTGCCCTTGTTGTGTCGATACGAGAAGAGAGAATCGATTCCATATGCCAGTGAAGGTGCGCCGTAGCACTCGAAGATGATCTCGGTCATGGCTTAAACACAAAGGGTCAGCATGCGGCGCGCGCGACAGGCGATTCAACCTACATTTCCTTGAGTATGGCAAGTTTGCGACGGCCTCTGTCATAACGATGGGAACCTCAATACTACCGTCCGCCTCGTTCATTCCGAGTTTGAGAAAGATGTAGTCTAGCACATGCTCCATCACGTCCCAGTTGCTGACGATTCCGGTGCCGACCTCGAAGGCGCCTCGAATGTGTCCTCGCGCGGTCGTGTCGGCGTAGCAGTCGGAGCCAGCAAAGGAAAACGTCTTGCCCAGCTTTCGGTCGCGATACTTGGCCATGATGGGAGGGATGCTGAATCTCGGCTTCGAATCGAAGGACCAGCCGGCGCGCACGGCGGAGGATCCTGAACAACCTGTATTAGCTCCTGGCTCGTCGCACGCCCTCGCGCAGGATGCTCACCATTATCGATGACGATGGCCGCGCTGCCGGGATTTTGCAGCGCGCGCCTCCGTCCATCGCTCTGAGGCTCGATGTAGTTCTCGAAGCGCGTCTCCTTGACGGGGAAGATCTTGGCGGGAGGATACGTTTTCGGCTCGGGCGCCTTGATGGCAGGCTCGTCGATGGCAGAGGGAGCCATGGTTGTGGAAGTCTATGGCGGATTACAAGAGGGGGTTGGAAATCATGATGGGGGGAGAAAAGAAATGGGGATATTCGACACGGATTAAATTTGGTGGCCAATTGGTGTAAGCTTGCGAGATGTTGGAGCTTGGAGAGAAGCAAGGTAAGGTAAGGTAAAGGGTGCGAGGCTGCAAGGCTGATGAGGGACGTGACATGCCGCAAATCGGGATCCACTAACTTAACGCGATCAACGCCACGGTTCAGGGCAGGAGAAGACATCAACTAGAGTGTTCAAGGCAAGTTTCAAGAGATAAGATGTTATTTATCCCGTTATTTGAGTTAAGTATTAGCAAAAATAAGGTATTTGGCGGAATTTGTATAGAGATATATCTTTCTGCTATCTATGTAGTTGCATCAGTTGATAGGCGCAGCGTCCCGTCTCCAAGTATCACTGGGTTTCAGTCGGTAACCTCTGGTATCTCGCCTATCATCACCAGGGTGGATATGGGCTTCCGTGGACAACAATTACCATCTGGTCGTGTAGGTAGACTCTTAGGTCTATTCCCTTTTCATGACTTCGTTTATTCATTCAAATAGCATCCATAGTAAACACTAGCCGCCACTTGTCTAAGATCCCTCACTTGGGACTCAGTTTGGAGGCTTTAAGTTGTCCGTAGCTATGAAATAGTGAGAACTAGGCTTTATATGATGAAATACGGGAATCTTACCCTCAAGATGAAATAGAACATTGGACTGGTAGTTCTTGAACATTTGAGCTACCAACTCCACGTTCATGTTTTGGATGTTGATGTCCTATGGGTATTCGTCAGTCTGCAACATATCGATCAAAGGAGTTGTCAGTTCTACCTGAAGGCTCTTGTTCATAACAAGGACAGCTTCATTGAGTTTCTCCTACAAGCCGTTAGCTCTCTCATATTCTAAACCTGAACCCATCACTACGTACCACATTGGTGATGATGCGGGACAGGAGGAGGTTCTGCTGATGCTCGTGTGGGCTCTCCTGTAATTACTCGTAAGTCCAGAGTCGCAGTTATACATGCATTTCCTAGCATCTAATGCGAAAGCCTTACCATTTTTGCAAATTGTATCGTCTACAAGTGTTGATGTCTTGACTGAGTGATGCCGTGGGGCCTCCTTGGGCATTCGTTAGCGCAACCTCCCATCAACACCCCGGCCGATTTCAGGAACGCGGTGAAACGCGGCAGAATCTGGAGGTCCGACCAGCTCGTGAGCTATCGCGCCGGGCATAGTTCAACGCCGACACGCAATATCTTTGCCATTCAATACTCAGCAACATTCCAACTTTTAATCAAGTTCTATCGCAACATCATCGAATATTGTCCGCCAAGAGCAAACGAAAATGGCCGCCCCTACCGAGGCGCAGATCGCCCATCAGCAGCTCATCGAGAAGCTCGATATCCATTCCATCCACAAGAACTTTCGCAGCTCAACCTGGAAGCCGAACCAGCGTCGAAACAAGAATCTCAAAGCCATAGTCGGCGATGCCTCGCGACGGGAAGCTTCAGCGATGGGCACACCCATGGACGTTAGCGGCATCGCGACCCCGGCCGACGATGGCCTCTCGACCAGTGGCACTTCAACACCTGCCACTGAGAGCGGCAAAGAGCCCCCGAACCTCGCCCAGGCCTCTCGCAGCCTCTCTAAGCTCGTCCTCGAGAAGAGTCTCAAGCCCACGGGTGGCCCTGTCTCGGCTCCCACTGCTACGTACACAAACATCGAGTCAGCGCCATCCCTGGCGCACAACAAACACTACTGTGATGTGACGGGTTTGCCAGCGCCCTACCTCGACCCCAAGACGCGATTGAGGTATCACAACAAGGAGATCTTTGGTCTCATCAGAACTCTGCCTCAGGGTGCTGCTGAACAATTCCTCGAGGCCCGTGGTGCTCACACGGTTCTGAAGTGAGCTTGGACTTTTGATATTATACACCTAATTAAAGCGATGATTTCTACACACTCCAAGAGAGGACGGACGGAGATTCGAGCTCTGCGAGGAACTACAAGGCACATACACACTACACAGACAACTAGAGACACATACAAGTGTCGGACCAACAAAGTCAAGCCCCAACTATGCACCCAAGGCCTCTCGGCCAAGGGATGGCAATTGACGCTCCGGCTTAATCGTGATCGCGGTTGCTCTCCGCCTTAGGTCGACAGACTACCGAGAACGTATGGGGAAGAGACGTGTCTCAGTTGCCAGGGCGAAGAACGCCGCTGGCCGTCGTGGCAGGTTGTACAGAAAGGAGGGATGCAAGGACAGCTCCATCTGTTGTGTTGATTCATGATTCCATCCGAGTAAAGCAGCTGAGAAATAATAGAACATGTGTTCTGCAGAGCTCCATTCTTGCATAGTCCTTACCGTGAAAACATCCCTATGCGGACTATCGTATCGGAATCGCCGCAGGATCAAACGAGGTGGTCGTGTGAGCCATGATCATTTCAAGAATGTGAGAATGCAAGGTGAAGAAGCAAAGTCTCGTAAAACTCGCAACGAAATTTCAACTGAAGCCCTCACCCACCCACCTCGGCCACGGTAGCCAATCGCCACCCTCCCGTTCCAGGGGGCCACATCTCCCCTAGCCCACTTGGGCAGGGCCCTGTCCATCAGCATTTGAGCCCCAAACGTTCAGAGGACTTTACGCGCCCCTGGAACGTAGGGAAGGGAAGGGACCTTTGGTGGGTGGCTGCTGCGTGTCCTTGAGGGCGGCGAGAGCTGATAAAGGCAGGAACCACGTGTAACAAAAACGAAACATCGACCTTGGTGTAATCTTGCATCCAGCTTCGCCCTGCAACCAATTCCTCTTCTCGCAACAAGTCCAGTCTTGCGCAGTTATTCCCGATCGTCGTTATCCCCCAGTCTTTGCCTCCATCCATATTTTGACCAGCAAAGCTATACCAAACCAAATCGCCCAACATGTCGATGTGGATGTCGGACAGCCAAAGTACGTCTGTGCCTGCCTGTGCCTGCGCGCCGCCCTCGCGACCATCTTCCTATTCGGTCCCCGAGTTGCATTGGATCGTCGCGCATGGACAAATCGAGGAGAACCAGTAATGCTAATGGTTGTCACTAGAAATTGGAGTTGTCTTCTGCTCTGGCGGTAGGTATGCGTTCGCGCAGAGCCTCGGCGCATAGTGAGCCATGATGGCTGATGACTTGTCGTGCAGGAGGCTTCTTCCTCATCGGAGGTGTGATGCTATTCTTTGATAGAGCCATGTGAGTCCCGTCCAGTCTTCCCTAATGCCCGTTGTCATCTTGTTGACGATGCTGACTGCTTACAGGCTTGCCATGGGAAATGTACGATTCCCTCCCCCCTCCCTTTTTTCGATCCTCACGAACCACGAGCGATGCAAGAACCCGAAGCTAACATGCCCTCCGCACGAATAGATCCTTTTCCTCATCGGCTTGACAATCATCATCGGACCTCAGAAGACACTCCTCTTCTTTGCTCGAAAGCAAAAGGCTAAGGGCACCGCCGCCTTCTTCCTCGGCTTAATCCTCATTCTCATGAAATGGACTTTTATCGGCTTCCTCGTCGAGGCGTATGGAATAGTGATCCTATTTGGAGACTTCCTCGGTACGATTGCTAGCTTCGCGCGTGGCCTACCCGTCGTAGGGCCCTACATCGGAATGCTCGTCGACAGGATTGGTCTTGGTCGACGCAACGCCGAGCTTCCTGTTTAGGTGGTCCAAGTCGGTTCTTCCAGGGGACAGACTTGTGACGAGACCAGTCCATATTCACGAGGCCCAAGAGCCTGCGGGAAGTCGTATTGATTTGGTAGAGTGCCAGACAGAAGCGGAGTTTACGGAGGAGCATATTGGCTTGGAATCCCGGTATCGGCGTTTGTGAAAGGAACATGTCACGAGTACATTGGGAGGGACAAAAGCACTGTATATTACCTTGTCTGCTTGAACCGGCGCAGCAGTTTGGCGTAACAGCGAATACAGTTAGTTGGACATTTTAGTTTAGTTCATCATGCTGAACAAGACTTGTATGGGAAGATTTGGAGGGCACTTGGATTGCCTATATGCAGAATCGTTGTAGAAACAGATTCGTTTGGACGATTCCTGCCCAAACAAAGAAAATGTCCTCCTCGCCGGCCGACGCTCGACGCTCGACGCTCGGGCTCACCGCCCAGTGCTTTAAAAACAAAAGCCCTCCTCTCAACACCAGCTCGTCATAGCTGCGATGCCTATCCGGGCCGCGGGTAGACAGCGTTCTTGGCGCTCCCTAAGGGGATCCTATCCCGTACTCGCGAATATCTAGTAACCCTGGCCGATGAGGTAATCGGCGAGGGCCTCGACGGTGCTGGTGGCGTTGCCGGCAACCTGGGCCTCGCCGTGGTGGCCGACGACGATGGCCTGAGTGGTCTTGGCAACTGCGACGCCGAGGCGGCCCTGTTGGCGTCAAATGTTAGCATATGCGGTGAGGGATGGCTATGGAGAGAGCTCTCGTGGGGCTCGGTAGTCGTACCGCTCGGGCGTAGAGACTTCGGCCCTCAACTCGGGTCAAGACGTATCGCTCGCCACCGATGTACAGACCCTCGGCAAAGGCCTTGTCGATGGCGGCCTTGTTTTCGCTGACAATGGAGGAGATGGCCTTCATCTCCTCGGGCTTGAGCTGTAGGTGGGAAGAGTCAGTACAGACTCGGACAAAGACGGCGTATAGAGGATCAGAGGACCGCCCAGCCGTAGGACGAGGTTCTGTACCTGAAAGTCGGCGGAAGTGGCCCAGGCGCTGTCACCAGCAACGCTGATGATGGCGCCCTTGTCGATGTGACCGGTGGCGACAAGGCTGTTGTGTTGATAGAGGTCAGCATCGGCTCGGTACTCGGTCGGGATCAAGACGACTAGAGGTCGCGGTCATGACTGAGGATTAGGTGTGGAATTACCTAGTGTCGACGTATGCTGTATCGGCGAGATAGCCATCACGTCAGCTTTCATGAAAACCTCAAAATGTGCAGTTCAAGGTGGGGTTATCCAGAGGCGGTGATGAGGGAACCAGACGATGGAGGGGGAGGGGGAGGGGGAGG